>QVOB01013197.1:0-84957 GCA_014839585.1 Pseudomyrmex concolor
GTTGAGCAGATCGATGCGATTCTGCCGCAGAGCCAGTGCGGCCAGTGTGGCTATCCCGGCTGCCGTCCGTACGCCGATGCGGTGGGCAATAACGGTGAAGCCATTAATAAATGTGCGCCGGGCGGCGAACAGACCATGCTGAAGCTGGCCGAACTGCTCAACGTGTCGCGCACGCCGGTGCGCGAAGCGGTGTTACGCTTGGAAAGCGAGGGGCTGGTCAAGCGGGTGCGCGGCAAAGGCTTGCGGGTGCAGGACACACGCGCCAAAATTTCGGAAGTCGTCGTGATACGCCAGGCGCTGGAAGGGGCCGCGGCGCGGCTGGCCTGCGCCAACGAGGGAGAAATAGCCGCGCTGGTGGCCAGCTCGCGCCAGGGCATTGCGGTGAAAGATCGCTCGCAGCTGGATTGGCAATTCCATATGCAACTGGCGCGCGCGTCCCACAGCGAGCGGCTTATCTGTCTCATCGAAGAGTTCTATGCCTATTCGTTCAGCGAATTGGTGCCCGCCAGTCATCCAGAGGAGTCGGCCCTGTTGCAGCGTCAGCATATGGCGGTGGCCGACGCCGTGCAACAGCGCGACGCCGACGCCGCCGAACAGGCTATTCGGCAGCATTTGGATACCACGCTGCAATCCATCCGCGCCCGGATTGGCTGAGCCGGCCGGCGCGTCCGTCGCGCCAGTTTGCCTGCGGGGATCGCGTTCGCCCGCGCCAGGCCTCTCGCTTACCCGTGTTGCGACTCACATTCAATCCACATGACGGCTACCGTTCGCCGCGTTGCCCAGGGCGCGCTGCCACGTTGCGGCTACCGTTGCGCATCGCGCTTCCACTTCGCCGCGGTGCGCCTGCCACGCGCGCCGCACCAACGTAACGCGCGGATGAACCATAACGGTGCAGCCCTTTGCGCGGTGTTCTCGACCGTTGTGGCGCGCCGCTTCGCCAGACGGGTAACGACCACACTTTGGCCGAACGCCGGGAGAAGGTGGTCCCTGGCTGGGGTCAGAGTTCAAAATCGCGGCGTCCGTCATGGCGGGAAATAACTCTTTCCGCTACGCTTGTCTGCAATGCGGCCGTTGGCGCCAGCGGCTGGCATAAGGTTTGCGGGATCTCCGCTGACGGCGTTGCCGCTGCGGGTATTCGCTACCCGACTCAGTCAAAGAGGTTGCTCAGGCCATGGGCTTCCTATTTAATGAGAATACGCGCGTCTTCTTTTATTAATCATTATCCCGCATGACCTTTAGGAGGCACCGTCACCCCCGAAAATACCTCAAAACGAATACCCAAATGGACTGTCATGCGAGTTTACCGTGACGTGGAATATTAATTGCCGGTAATGTGATTACCCTGGGGCGATATATGAGAGAGCTTAATCACTATTTTGATCCCGTGAGCTGTACCAGGCAGGCCATGCGCTGGATAGAAAAACCCGCGTTGACGCCTGAGGAACCTGAGGAAAGTGAAAGTCTTAACCGCGAAACGCTGCAAAACTTCAAAGAACACGTCAATCCAGCTTTCCTGGAATATCGCAAATCAGTCACTACCAGCGGGGATTACGGGGCCGTAGAATGGCGGGCCAATAGTTTAAATACCCTCCTCGATACGCGAGGAAATGAATACATCGACTGCCTGGGCGGTTTCGGTATATTCAATGTGGGGCACCGTAATCCAAGCGTTATTTCCGCTGTCGAACATCAATTAGCGAAACAACCGCTGCACAGCCAGGAATTACTGGATCCGCTGCGCGCGATGTTGGCAAAAACCCTTTTCCTGCTTACGCCCGGCAAGTTGAAATACAGCTTTTTTCAGCAATAGCGGCACCGAGTCCGTGGAAGCGGCGCTGAGACTGGCTAAGGCCTACCAATCCAGACACGGGAAATATACCTTTATCGCCACCAGTGGCGCTTTTCACGGCAAATCGCTCGGGGCGCTGTCGGCGACCGCCAAATCGGCGTTCCGCCGTCCGTTCATGCCCTTGCTGCCCGGTTTCCATCATGTTCCGTTCGGCGACATCGACGCGATGCGCAGTCAGGTCTATCAATGCCGCAAAACCGACGACGACGTGGCGGCGATCATTCTGGAACCGATTCAGGGCGAGGGCGGCGTGAATATTCCTCCCGCGGACTATTTGCTGCGGGTGCGGGAATTATGCGATGAGGTAGGCGCGCTGTTGATTTTAGATGAAGTGCAAGCCGGCATGGGCCGCACCGGCAAGATGTTCGCTTGCGAGCACGCCGGCGTGCAGCCGGATATCCTGTGCCTGGCCAAGGCGCTGGGGGGCGGTGTGATGCCGATTGGCGCCACTGTCGCCACCGAAGAGGTTTTCTCGGTGATGTTCGACAATCCTTTCCTGCACACCACGACCTTCGGCGGTGATCCGCTGGCCTGCGTCGCGGCGGATCGCCCTGCGGGGTCATGGTTAACGCACAAAGGAGCCTGGATGAACGACAAATTACTTATCGGCGGCGCGGCCGTCAGCGGTAGCGGCGAGCCGTTGCCGGTGCGCAATCCCGCCACCGGCGAGGTTATCGTGACGCTGCGTCAGGCGAGCGTGGCGTAGGTGGACGCGGCGGTCATGGCGGCGGATGACGCCTTCGCCCGCTGGGGGCAGACGACGCCGAAAACCCGGGCCGCCTGCCTGCTACGTTTGGCCGATGCGATTGAGCAGCACGCCGAGGCGCTGGCCAAACTGGAGTCGCTTAATTGCGGCAAGCCTTATCAGTGCGTATTGAATGATGAGATCCCAGCGATAGCGGATGTCTTCCGCTTTTTCTCCGGCGCCAGCCGCTGTCTGAACGGGAGCGAGGCCGGTGAGTATCTGGAGGAACATGCCTCGTTTATTCGCCGCGATCCCATCGGGGTTATCGCCTCCATTACGCCCTGGAACTATCCGCTGATGATAGCGGCGTGGAAGCTGGCGCCGGCGCTGGCCGCGGGAAATTGCGTGGTGCTGAAGCCCGCGGATCAAACGCCTCTGACCACGCTTTATCTGGCGACGTTGCTGACGGGCATCTTTCCCGCCGGGGTCGTTAATATCGTCCTGGGCACCGCCGGCGGGGTCGGCGATGCCCTTACGGGCCACGAAAAGGTGCGTATGGTATCACTGACCGGCTCGATGGCGGCCGGCGCCCATATATTGGCCCATACCGCTGACGGTATCAAAAAGACCCATATGGAGCTGGGGGGAAAGCGCCGGTTATCGTTTTCGACGACGCCGATCTGGACGCGGTAGTGGAAGGGGGGCGGACGTTTGGCTTTTATAACGCCGGTCAGGATTGCACGGCGGCCTGCCGGCTCTTACGTGCAGCGCGGGATTTACGATGCGCTGGTGAGCCAGCTTGGCGCGGCGGTGGCGACGTTGCGCACCAGCTCGCCGACGGATGCTGCAACCGAACTCGGGCCGCTTATCAGCGAAGCGCATCTGGCCAAGGTGGCCGGTTTTGTCGAGCGCGCCAAACAGCTACCGCATATCCGCGTCGTGACCGGCGGCGAGGTGGTGGCCGGCGGGGGATTTTACTTTCAGCCCACGGTACTGGCGGATGCGCGGCACGACGATGAAATCGTTCGCCATGAGGTGTTTGGCCCGGTGGTCAGCGAGATGCCGCACGGCGGGCAAAAATTGTCCGGCTACGGCAAGGATATGTCGTTTTACGGGTTGGAGGATTACACCGCCATACGCCATATTATGATAAAGCATTAACCCCGCGGCGGCCGGGCCCCGGCTGCCGTAACCCCTTCACTGACGGCGCGCCTTGAAACCCTCAGGGCGCGCTGGCGACCTGTAACGCCTGGCCGGCTGCGGGTCGGTATTGGTTGACCGCCAGCGGGAAGTGCGCATTACCGTCCAGCAGATACAACACCGGATAGCCTGCGGTCGGCGCCGGGGTTTTGGGTCGCGCGATATGCAGCCGATAAGCCTGGGTCTCGAAGGACAGGTCAACGTGCTCGAAAGTGAAATACTGCCGCGCGCCGTCGCTGAGGGGAGTGATGTTCTGGCGGGGGGTCGGCGGCCCGACCGGCGCAGGCCATCAGCAGCGCAAGCGTGACAATCACGGGTTTCAACATGCGGTTCTCCTGACCGCGAACCTGGAGGATCGCGGCCCGCCAAGGGCGTTCACGGTGCGTTAGAAATGCGTGTTCAGACTCATATAGTAGGTGCGTCCAGGCTCATTATAGGTCGCTGCGCCGGCGCCATACATATACGCGTTGGTGGTGGCATTGCCGGTGGTCTGTGCATTGCCGGCGCGGAATTGGCGTTTATCGAACAGATTATCAATACCGGCGGTGACGCTGACGTTTTTGGTCACCTCATAGGTGCCGCTCATACCCACCAGGGCATAGGGACTGACCTCATGGGTCTCGCTACCGCTGACCCTTGTAGTTGTACTTTTTCGGTTTTTGCCGGCCGTACCAGGTTAACGTGCTTTGCAGCGACAAATCGGCGGTCGCCTGCCAGCTGAGGGTGGAATTGACGGTAAACTCCGGGATAATCGACAAATAGTCGCCGGTCTGTTTGTTTTTGCTCTCAATGATGTAGGTGGCGTTATTGTTCCAGCTGACCGTTTCGCTGACCGGTACATTCAACGTTCCTTCCAATCCTTGAATTACCGCTTTGGGCACATTTTCCCAGCGGTAGACATCGGTCGTGCCGTTAACCGAGGTTCCGGTGGGCAGGTAGCCGGCCTCAATTTTATTGCGATAATCATTGCGGAAGTAGGTCACTCCCGCCTGGGAGCCGTTACGCTTGAATTCCAGGCCAATCTCTTTGTTGACGCTGGTTTCGGCATCCAGATCCCGATTGCCGAGCAGATAGCAGCCGCCGGTGCTGGCCGCGCAGCCCTGTCCGCGACTGTACAGGAGGTAATTGGGGTTGGTCTGGAACAGATTAGGCGCTTTGTAGGCACGGGCAATCCCCATTTTCAAGGTGAAATCGTCGCCCAGCGCCTGGGAGAGATTCGCGACCCCCACCAGCGAATGATGGTCAAAACGCAGGCCGGGTACCAGCATGGTGCTGTCGGTCAGCTCGATATTATCCTCGGCAAACAGCGAAAAGATCTGCGCCGACGAGTAGGGGCTGCGGCCGGTACTGTCGATGCCGTCGATGGCGCCGCCGGAGAGCGCTTGGGTATTGTATTGGTACTTTGCGTATCCCCAGAATACAAGTTGCCCTGGCGGCCATTGGCCACTTCAAATTCCAGGGATTGCATCGGCGCAAACTCCCAGCGCAGCAGAGCATCAATATTTTTATCGATCGCGCCTTCGCGACCGGCGGGCAGCGTGTCGGCATAGGTGCCGGTTCGTTCGGACTGATGGCCGGCGTTGATAGTCTGTGAGTCCGCCTGGGTTTTGCTGTAGCCGCCGAATAACCGCAGGCTGAATCCTTCACCCAACGGGCCGGCGAGGCTGAAATCGTTACGGTGCGTTGAGCCTTCGGTTTTATGTTGCGGCACGTTGTAATACGCATTCCAGATGCCGGGCCGCGCAGGACGTCAATGCGTTCAATCATTTCCGGCGGCACCCAGGCGGAATCGCCGCGGGTATCCCGTTCGCCGCGCCAGCCCTGGCGAACGGCGTTGCGGCTGCTGACGGGCAGGCCGTCAATCAAAATCAGGGTATTTTCCGGCCCCATGCCGCGGATATCAACTTGCCGGTTGTTGCCGCGCTGGCCGCTGGTGGAATTGCCGGTAAGATTGACACCGGGCATGGTGCGAATGAGTTCGGAGATGTCGCGCGCCGGCGGACGTTTGGCGATCTCATCGGCGGTGATGGTGGAAACCCCCGGCGCCTGTAGGTTTTGCTGCGCGGCGGTGACGACAATGGTATCGCCCGTCTCTGAGGCTTTGCTGTCCTGCTGCGCTGTCGCGATCTGAGGGGTGTCCGTTGCGGATGGTGAATTCGTAAGGTCGGCGGCGTTGGTCGCTGCGGCCAGCGCGGCCGCGGGTAATCCCAGACTCACGCCGATCAACGCGGCCTGCGAGAAGTGGTTGAAAATTTTCTTCATTTTATTTCCTACCCTGGCGCCGCCCGCGGGCCGAAAAGCGCAGAGCCTTAGCGGCAGGACGATGTAGTCATCGTTATGAAAGAACACATTCCCGTCCCATGGCGGGAGCGCAAACCCCGGCGGTAGTGCCATGCTGCATGCCGCGCGGAGGAAGCCTTGCTCAGCATGGGCAACGCCATACCTGTCGGGCATCGACAAAACGTCAACATATTATTACAAATGTAAATAATTATCAATACTATTACCATTAATATTTGAAAATTATGCCCTTGTTATGGTCACAGTAAACCCGCGGGGCTTCTTGCGGGCGTCGTGCCCGGGGCGTTAAGTCGCGTTAGCCGCTAAAGGGTGAGCGACGGATTCAAGGGGGGGCGCAGACCTGATCCGGCGGGCAGCGCTGCGCATAGGCTGGGCAGAATGGCGCGTGCGGACATGCCGCAGGTTAAACAGGCGAGCATGGCCGGAGCGGGCAAAAAGACGGGGCCGGGAACGCCGGCGGTGAGGTTTATAAGGAGATTATCGGCGCAGAATGGGAAAGTAAACTGCCGAATGCAGGGGGCTGTCGTTCCTTTTTCCGTACAGAGAGTAAGGCCGGCACGTTGCCCCCCCCCCAGCGCGGTGCCTTCACAGCGCAGCGGGTGAGTGAAGTCCAACGCCGCGCCTGCATCGCCTTACCGCCCGCTAAAGGCCGCGGGTAGCGGCGCTATCAGCTGCGGCTGTCTGAGCGGGAGGCGGTTGATGACCACGGGCTGTACCGCGACGCCCAAAACGTCACCGGGCGTGCTGCGGACCGCGTGCAGCGTCGCTCTCAGCTGGCGGCGGCGCGGCCGGGCACGAAATCATTGGCGACCGCCTCGCCATGAACCTGCGCTACGTGGGGACGCGGCACGTCCGGCACCCGCACATCAAGATGCGGGAACAGCAGTTCGCTCACCCGATACGCCTCTTCCAAATGGGGATAACCCGACAGAATGAACGTTTCGATACCCAGATCGGCGTATTCTTGTATCCGCGCCGCCACGGTAGGGCCATCGCCCACCAATTCCGTGCCCGCGCCGCTGCGCACCAGACCCACCCCGACCCACAGATTGGGGCTGATTTCGAGCTTGTCCCGGCGACCGCCATGTAAAGCGGCCATACGCCGCTGACCCACGGAATCGGTACGGGCAAATGCCTGCTGCGCTTTGGCGGTAGTGGCGTAATCGACGCGGGCGATAAGCCGGTCTGCGGCCGCCCAGGCTTCGGCGGTCGTTTCACGGACAATCACATGTAACCGGGTACCGAACCGGACCTGCCGCCCTTGTGCGGCGGCCAACGCCCGGACCCGGTCGGTTTTGTCTTTCACTTGCGCCGGCGGTTCGCCCTAGGTGAGATAGACATCGACCTGTTCCGCGGCCAGCGCCTGCGCCTCTTCCGAGGAGCCGCCGAACCAAAGCGGCGGGCGGGGCTGCTGTACCGGGCCGAACATCAGGCGCGCCCCGCGCACGTGAATATGATTGCCCTCATAATCAACCGTTTCCCCCGCCAACACGCGGCGCCAGACGCGGGTAAATTCCGCTGATTCCACGTAGCGCTCGCGGTGGTCGTGAAACACGCCATCGCCGGCTAATTCCTCTGGGTCGCCGCCGGTGACGAGATTGAACAGCGCGCGGCCGTTGGACAAGCGATCGAGCGTGGCCGCCTGGCGTGCGGCCTGGGTCGGTGAAATGACGCCGGGGCGCAGGGCCACCAGAAAGTGCAGTCGCTGCGTCACCGGGATAAGCGACGCCGCCACCAGCCAGGCATCTTCGCAGGAGCGGCCCGTCGGGATCAGCACACCGCCAAAACCCAGTCGATCCGCCGCCTGGGCAATCTGCTGCAAATAGCCGTGGTCGACCGGCCGTGCGCCTTCGGCGGTACCGAGATAATGTCCGTCGCCATGGGTGGGCAAAAACCAGAATAGGGATAGACTCATGGGGTATCTCCTCATTGATGGGCGGGCGTACCGGTCCAGATACGGCTAGCGATAGCCACCTTGACCGGCAGCAAATGTTGGGCATAAAACAGGTCTGCGGTTTGTTGCTGCCGGGCCGCCGTTTGTGCGCTGACGGGCGTTATCGTCGTGGGCGGCCGATGATCAAGGAAGAGCGCGGTGACCGGTTTCGGCAGTCCCAGTGTGGCGGCCAGCACATCGATGCTGGCGTCGCGGTCGCTGCGGGTAAGCTTATCCGCTTCGCTAAAGAGGGTGAGCATGTCACTGATAAACGGGCCATAGGACAGGGTAAACGCCCGCTGCGCCAGGTAGAATGAGCCGGTCAGATTGAGATGACGGCCGTCCGTTAATACCCGCACATGCCCCTGTAACAGGGCGCTTGAGTAGTAAGGATCCCAGATGGCCCAGGCGTCGACATCGCCCTGCTGGAAGGCCGCGCGGGCATCCGCCGGCGTGAGATAGGCGGGTTGGATGTCGTTGAAGGACAATCCCGCGCTTTGCAGCGCACGCAATAGCAGATTGTGCGAGCTGGATCCTTTCTGAAACGCCACTTTGCGGCCTTTAAGATCGACCAACTGCTTGATCGGGCTGTCTTCGGTTACCAGAATCACCTCTGCTTCCGGCTTGGGCGGCTCGGCGCCGACATACAGCAAATCGGCTCCCGCCGCCTGGGCGAAAAGCGGCGGAATATCGCCGGTGCTGCCTAAGTCGATACTGCCGACATTAAGCGCTTCCAGCATTTGCGGTCCGGCAGGGAATTCAATTCATTGTATACGGGTTGCGGGGTAACGCTGTTCCAGCAGACGGTGCGATTTCGCCAACACCATGCTGACCGATCCTTTTTGATAACCAATTCTGAAATTTGCCGGCGCCTCCGTCGGCGCGGCTGTGACGTTGCCCGACGCCAGAAAACTCAGGCTCGCCGCCCATAGCCCATAACGGCACCAGCGCGGTACCGTTAACACCGAACGCCCGCTGAGCAGGCGCCGGCATACGCGTTGGAGAGGGGGTGTTCCCCGCAGCGCGGTCCCGGCAGGAATGCCGCTTTCTTTGCTCATCATCCAGTTCATCCTCCTCCTTAGCCTTAGCCTTAGCCTTAGCCTTAGCCTTAGCCTTAGCCTTAGCCTTAGCCTTATCGTGAACCCGAGCCTTAGCGCTTAGCCCTGGCTTTTGGCGTTAGCCCATAACCCTTGGCCTTGGCGGTGGCGTACCGGCCACCGACCGGTGGCATCAGCGGTTAGTGTGTCAGCCATGGCGTGGGGCGCTAAATAAAAAATGTGGCAATGGCTTGCCGTAATTGAGCTAAAGCTGGCAGGCCCCCGCGCGCCGCGGCGGTGCGGCGGTGCGGCGGTGCGGCGGTGCGGCGGCGAGGCTAAGAGTTAATAGCCGTCGGTGAGCGGCTGAGGCGTAAACCATGAAGGCTGATTACCCCGCACATACCGGCGGGTTGGATGAGCAAGTTAAGCGAACGGCGCATGAACGTTGATGACCCCTCGCGAACGGGCGGGTGACAGACTCTCTTCAGCCAATGTGTGGGAGGATAAATAGCGGCTGAAGACTAACCGGTTACAGCCAAGGGGTGACGGCGGGTGGCGAGAAACAGTGGAGAGGGTAATACAGATAACCAATAACTGACTCAGTAACAGGCTGTGAGGGCTAAGTGGGGACAGGCGGCGGCCGACCCGTTACCGCCGGGGGCCGGGCATGGGCATCATAAAAGGCAAAGAAATTGACGATGCCTTGGGCGATGGCGCCGGCGATTTTCTGTCGGAAGGCGGTCGTGCCCAACAGCCGCTCTTCATCAGTATTGGTGATGAACGACGTTTCCACTAATACCGATGGGATGGACGGGGATTTCAGCACGGCGAATGCCGCCTGCTCGGTGGTTTGGCTATGCAAGGTATGCACAGGTCGCAACGTGTTCAGCACGTGTTTGCCCAAAAGTAAGCTGTTATTGATCGTATCGCTTTGCACTAAATCAAATAACGCCTGCTGGAGATAATCGTCATCGCTGGCCGCGCGCTGGCCGCCCAGCGCATCCGCGGCGTTTTCCCGTTGCGACAAATACCGCGCCATGGCGCTGCTAGCGCCTCTTGTCGACAAAGCGAAAACCGAGGCGCCATGGGCGGCGGGGCTGGTGTAACCATCGGCATGGATGGACATAAATAAATCGGCGCCGTGCTGGTGGGCAATCTCCACCCGCTGCGCCAGCGGAATAAAGTGATCCGATTCGCGGGTAAGGCGGACGTCAAAATGAGGATAACGCGCCAGCAAAGCGCGAATATGGTGGGCTATTTCGAGCACCACATGTTTTTCCTCCGAGCCCGCCCGGCCAACCGCGCCGGAATCGATCCCTCCATGGCCCGGGTCCAGCATCACCCGTTTAATACCGTCTGCCTGTCCGGGTGCCGTCGGCCTGATGCGCGCGGCGTTAGGGCTATAGTGCGCCGCCGCGCTGACCCTTTGCGCGCCGAGCAGCGCCACTGCCATGCCCGAGAGCAGCAACCGGCGGCGGTAGCCGCAAAAGGGAGGTTCAATAGGCGGTTTCATCACTTTTCCTGGCGCGCTCGGGAGAATTTGGCGTTATGTTATAACAATTGATAGGCACAAAATGTTTCCATATTTAAGCCGATTTGTCCGGGCGTCGGGCGTGCTGGTATCGCCTGGGTGGATAATAACGCTGTGGCCGCCAGGATGCGGGCTGGGGGGAAGAAGGTCTGCTGCTGGCGCCCGGTGCGGCGCAGGTCGTTAAGGGTGCTGAGGCGAAACCGGGGTCAGTGCCCGGTCTAAAATCCCCGGCGGATGACGCAGGTAGGTCGCGAAATCCGCCCGTGACAACCTGACTTACTGTTCGGTAAGCACCAGATCGGCAATCAAGGGAAGGTGATCGCTGGCGGATGACCAGGCGAATGTCGGCGAATCATGTGGAATTTCCAGCTTTTTCACCTGCCATTGTTGTCCTTTGAAAGTGAACAGATGATCAATATCCAGGGCCGGGTTTACGGCAGGCCAGGTGCGATAATCCGTGTTCGCCTGCTTGACAGGAGTAAAGAAATAACCAATTTCTTTCAACGGCTGCTCATCGCTGGTTGAATTGAAATCCCCGGCCAGGATTTTAATCGAAGACACGATGTCCTTAAAATCCGATTTGGCATCGCCGATGCTGACATCCAGGATTTTACGTGCTTGCTCAATGCGTAGGGTAGGATCTTTTTGCCAGTCGAAATGGGTGGCGATAAACAGCACCGGGCTATCAAAGCCTGGAACAGTAATTTGCGCTATCAACGCGACGCGCTGCTCGGCATCGCCTGACGGCAACGGGATGACCTGTGATTTAACTATGGGGTGTTTTGACAAAATGCCCAGTCCGTATTCGCCGCCATCAAAATCAATGGCTTTGCCGAAGGCATAGTGGTAGTTATTCGCCTCGGCAATCGTTTTGAGCTGGTCTATCTTTTGGCTTCTGGCGGTTTTGTTATCCACCTCAGGGACGGCGATAATCTCGGCTGCGATGGTTTTTATGGCCGTATTGAGCGCCGTAAAGTCAGCCACATTATCAGCGGCTTCATTTTTGCCGATATTGTAGGTCGCTACGCGCAACTGAGGTTGCGTGTGGCGATAGATTTTGTCGGCTATCCCCCCCTTTCTGGACTGCCAATATTTCGCTGCCCGTGAGTTTCTCGCTTGCCAGGGTAGCGGTGGAAAACAGGGTAAGACTTAATAATATTATAGTAAATACATTTCTCATAAAAAAATTACCTCGCATTAAATGACGTTAATCGAGATATTACCGTTAAGCGTATCGCCATTTCGTGCATAGTGACACAAACTTTAATCGCTTCACGAATTAAGTGCTTTTGCCTTTGTCAGGCAGGACATGCTGCACAAATGTTGATCTGATAGACAAAAACTGGCGAAGAATGCCGAGGATGGGATTAACCCGGCATCGGGATAAAAAACGTTTTAAAACAGATGATTGTAGGAATTCTTATCGCGGAATGTTACCGGTGATTCCCCAATGTCCTTACATCAAGTAACATTTCTATAACTTGAATTATCAGCGGAACCGCTTATTTTAACCCTATATTTTATAAAACTAATAACTATTATCTGACTAAGCAATCTGCTTGAATCCGTCACCCGGTACGCCATTATCATAACACCCGATGGAAGACTTATGAGCAAGCATGACGATGAGGGGATCCCCTCAAGACGGCGCTTTTTGCAAAAAACGCTGTCGCTTATTCCTTTGGCCGCCGCGAGCAGCGGTGTCGTCGCCCTCACCAGCCCGGATGCCCATTCTGCCGCGATGGATGAAGGCGTTAGCGCCCACTATGTCCCCACCTTCTTTAACAACGATGAATGGCGCTTTTTGCTGGCAGCAACAGACCGTCTTATCCCTGCGGATGAGAACGGTCCCGGGGCCGTAAGCGAAGGCGTGCCGGTTTTTATTGATAAGCAGATGGAGCTGCCCTACGGCTACGGACACCTGTGGTATATGCAGCCGCCCTTTGCCGATGCCGCCCCGGAGCTGGGTTATCAATCATCGCTTATCCCCCGTGAGACCTATCGCCGCGGGATCCGCGCCGTTAACGACCATTGTCAACGGCAATTCCAAAAAGCATTTGCCGATTTGACGGCTGGGCAACAAGACAGTCTGCTAAGCCAGCTGGAGAGCGGTAAATTGACCTTTGATAATGTGTCCGGCGCACTGTTTTTTTACCCAACTATTGGATAACACCAAAGAAGGTTATCTGGCCGATCCGCTGCACGGCGGCAATCAAACGCTGGCGTCATGGAAAATGATCGGTTTTCCCGGCGCACGGGCCGACTACCCGCAGGCCATGGACGCGCCAAATAAACCCTACCCATTAGGTCCCGTCAGTATTTTAGGGAAGAGGAGCGTTTAACCATGGCGATAAAAAAAGAGCCGGTGGATATTGTTATCGTCGGTTTTGGCTGGACCGGCGCGCTCATGGCGATGGAGCTGGCAGATACCGGCCTGAAAATTCTGGCGCTGGAACGCGGCGAGCAACGCGATACCTATCCTGACTTTGCCTACCCGCGTATTGCGGATGAATTGACGTACGGGATACGTCTGAAGCTGTTCCAAAACGCATCGAAAGAAACGGTTACCGTGCGCCATACCCGCAACGAAACGGCATTACCCTATCGCCGTTTCGGCTCTTTTCTGCCGGGGGATGGCGTGGGTGGGGCGGGGATGCGCTGGAACGGGATGCTGTGGCGGCCGCTGGAGGCCGATCTCAAGATGCGCAGCACCGTCGTTGAGCGCTACGGCGCGGATTTTATACCCCAGGATATGACGGTACAAGACTATCCGTTTACCTATCAGTAAATGGAGCCGTTTTTCGACAAGTTTGAAAAAATCTGTGGCGTCGCCGGGCAGGCCGGCAATATCAAAGGCGAGAAAATCGCTGGCGGCAATCCCTTTGAGGCCCCGCGCGAAAATCCGAATCCGACCAAACCCCTCAAGCAACAATATTCGGGCATGCTATTTAGCAAAGCCGCGGCATCGCTGGGCTATCATCCGTTCCCGGTCCCGGCGGCCAACTGCAGTGAGCCTTATACCAAACCCCTATGGCGTGCAGTTGGGCGTGTGTAACTATTGTGGCTTTTGCGAACGCTTCGGCTGCTTTAACTATTCCAAAGCTTCGCCACAAAGCTGCGTGCTGCCCGCGCTCTATCAATACAAGAATTTCGAGCTGCGCGCCCAGTCGCATGTTCTGCGCGTCAATACCGACGCCAGCGGTACACAGGCGACCGGCGTGACCTATATCGATGCCAACGGCCAAGAAGTGGAGCAGCCGGCGAACCTGGTGGTGTTAAGCGCGTTCCAACTGCATAACGTGCGTCTGCTGCTGTTATCGAAGATAGGCAAACCCTACGATCCCGCCACCGGCGAAGGGGTGGTCAGACGCAATTATGCCTATCAAATGAACGGCGTCATAAGCCTGTTTTTCGATGAGAAAAGTAACTTCAAGCCGTTTGCCGCCACCGGCGCCACCGGCATGTTCATCGATGATTTCAATGCGGAAAACTCTGATCACAGCGGTCTCGGCTTTGTCGGCGGCGCCACGATTTCCGCCACTATCACCGGCGGCAGGCCGATTCAGCAGCTCAGTATTCCCAAAGCCGCGCCGAAATGGGGCGCCGGCTGGAAACAGGCCATCAAAGACGGCTATCTGCACACCATGAGCGTAGGCTCCTCAGGGTCGGTAATGCCCTATAAGCAGTGCTATCTTGATTTGGATCCCACCTACCGCGATCACCACGGCCAACCCTTGCTGCGCATGACCTTCGACTGGCAGCAAAATGAACTCAAGATGACGAATTTCATCGCCGGCAAGGCGGAGGACATTGTCAAAGCTATCGGTCCCAAGCATTACGAAATGGGCTTTAAAGGGATGCAGGCCCATTACGATGTCCGGCCCTATCAATCCACCCATACCACCGGGGGCGCGGTCATGGGCGACAATCCCGCCACCAGCGTGGTCAATAAATATCTGCAAAGCTGGGATGTGCCCAATGTGTTCGTCCTGGGGGCCTGTTGCTTCCCGCAGAACCTGTCGTACAACCCGACCGGCATCGTCGGCGCCACCGAGTTGTTCGCCGCGCACGCGATCCGTACGCAGTATTTGGCCAACCCCGGACCGCTGGTCCAGGCTTAAAGGGAAGGAACTGAAATGAATCTACCATGGAATACGTTGCTTCCTTTCGCGGCGCTGACCCTGCTGCCGGGTGCCGTCGCGGCGGCGGATAGCGCGGCGCAGGTCAGTCAGGGCCAGTATCTGGCGACCGCCGGCGATTGCGTCGCCTGTCATACCGCCGCCGACGGAAAACCCTTTACCGGCGGTCTGCAAATGTCGACGCCGCTCGGCGCGATTTACTCTACCAATATCACGCCGGACAAAGACACCGGCATTGGCAACTACAGTTACGACGATTTTGCGAAAGCGGTGCGTCAGGGCGTGGCGAAAGACGGTCATCACCTGTACCCGGACCGCGTTCGCCAAAATCAACGATAGCGACATGCACGCCTTGTATGACTTTTTCATGCATCAGGTGCCGGCGGTCCGGCAGCCCAACCGAGACAGCGATATTCCCTGGCCGCTCTCTATGCGTTGGCCGCTGGCCGTTTGGAACTGGGTGTTTCATGACGACCAGGTTTACACGCCGGACGATAAACAAAGCGCGCAATGGAATCGCGGCGCCTATTTAGTTCAGGGGCTGGAGCATTGCGGCACCTGCCATACCCCGCGCGGCATCGCGTTCCAGGAAAAAGCGCTGGATCAGTCGGACAGCGCTTATTTAACCGGCGGAACGCTGGAAGGGTGGCATGCGCCGGATCTGACCGCGAACGGCAAACAAGGCTTGGGGAGCTGGTCGGAAGGGGATATTGCTCTGTTTCTGAAAACCGGCCGCACCGATCGCAGTGCGGCGTTCGGCTCCATGACCGATGTCGTCGAGCACAGCCCCCAATATCTGACTGACGATGATTTGAAGGCAATGGAGGTCTATTTGCATTCGCTGAAAGCCTCCGATGCTAAAGCGGCGGCACCGCAGGCCGATAATGCGACGGTGCTGGCGCTGACCCAGGGCGATATGCGCAAGCCCGGGGCACAAGAGTATATGGACAACTGCGCCGCTTGCCACCGCATTGATGGCGAAGGTTATGCCAAAACATTCCCGGCGTTGGCGCATAACCCGGCGCTGCTTAGCGACGATCCGTCGTCGCTGGTCAGTATCGTCCTGCGCGGCGGTAAGATGGCGGTCACCAAAGATGCCGTCACCGGTCTGACCATGCCGGATTTCGCCTGGCGCCTTAACGATCGTCAGGTGGCCGACATCGTCAGCTTTATCCGCAGCAGTTGGGGAAATCAGGCGCCGGCGGTCAGCGCCGATCAGGTTAAAGCGTTGCGTAAAGACCTTTCCACCGTTGAGCGCAAGGAGCCTGACAAGGCCAACGAACCCCATACCGACCGGCCCAAAACCGCTCAGTAACGACGCCGTTACGGCCAACCGTCCCTGCCTGTAGCGGCGCACGCCGCGCGGGCCGGGGCGGTCATTCTTGTCACGGGGCCACCGTCCTTAGCATCACCCCGCTGCGGACAATGCAGCGATTACCTCCTCCTGGTTGCGACATAAACAATGCAGCGTCTCTTTAATCTCACTAACGCCAGACACTACAGTTACTGTCAACAGCATGAATTCCGGCCCGGTAACCGGGGGCGGAACACGGTGGGGAGAGAACGGCAACGATGGCACTTTATTTAATCCGTATGGCTCACCCGCAAGGGGATGGATGAGACCGGTATGTGGTGGAACACGTGCGCTATCTTAAAACCTTGATTGATCAAGGAACGTTATTGGCGTCGGGACCACTTAAGGATACGCCGCTGCGGGCGGGGTTCCTGATCATGGCGGCAGACAGCCGGCAGCAGGTCGAAGCGCTGATTGCGGCCGATCCCTTCAGTCGTGAAGGATTGATTTGCCAGCTGCGGATTGAAAAATGGGATCCGCTTTTCGGCATCCTGGCCGAGCAGTCCAGTCAAACGCTGCCGCCGGCGCTGGCGGTGCTCATGGGCTAGCGGAGGTATCGCGAATTGAAAGCGGTTACATCGGGGGAGCCATGTTACTTGAACTGACGCGTCTGTCCGTTCCACCGCTGGCGCTGGCGGCGGTGTCCGCCGAATTACGCCAGTGGGCGTGTCAACCGACGGCGGGGGGCCAGCCGCTGGGGTTCTGGCGCAGCGAAATCGGCGATCTCTTCCTATTGCTGATGTTAAGGGCATTCAGCTCCGAGCAGGCGCTGCAGGGGGCGTGCGAGCGCGTGCGTCTCGACCGCGCGCCGCTGGGAATAAGCGCAGCGGCCGTCCAGCTCAGTGCCGTTGCCGTCATCGCAGTTGGCGACGCTGGCAAACGTGTATGAATTCCGGACCTACCGGTTAAAACCCGGCGGCCTCGGCCCCACGCTGGCGGGATGGGAAAAAGCGGTTCCACAGGCGTCTGACTACACCGCACATCTCATCACCACGATGTATGCTCTGGACGGGCCGCCGCGCATTACCCATATCTGGGGATTCTCCAGCCTGGAGGAGCGGGCACGTTTACGCGCGGCGCATTACGCCGCCGGTTTATGGCCGCCGGAGGGGGGACCGCAGCAGATTGCCTCGGCGACGTCGATGATTTGTCTGGCGGAAATCGGCATGCCGGGCGCGAGTTAACCCATAGCGCCTGACGTCGGCCGCGGGCTAACATCAGGCGGACAGTGCGGTCACCGACGAGCGCGGCGTTTACATCGCCGGCTTCAGCATTTTGCTTAATACCAGCCCGGCCGCGCCTTTCAGCGCCACATGATCCTCGTTACCGCGGTTCATCACAATCTTGATTTGCTGATTGGGCCGCGGTCTGGTAATCGCTTCCACCTGCTGTTTGATACGCATCGCCATCGCCATCGCCATCGCCATCGCCATCGCCTCGCCGCCGGCATCGCCGTGCAAAATAAAATCATTGGGCGACATGGTCTGCTGCAAGTTGGCGATACCGATGGCCAGATTGCGGGCATACAGATCCAGCAGCGCCTCGGCTTCGGTAATACCGTTCTCCACCATGGTTAACAGCCGGCGGGTGGAGAGGGTTTCCGGTGCGTCAAAACCCCGCGCCCGCGCTTCGTTCCTGAGCCAGGACAGGGTGGCGACGGTTTCCCAGCAGCCGAGATTGCCGCAATTGCACCGGTTGCCGTCGATTTGCACGATGGTATGGCCAAGCTCACCCCCTGAACCTGAAAGTCCGCGGTACACCTGCCCATCGAGATAGAGCGCACCGCCCAGCACTTCGCCGGTGTACACGGCGGCGAAGTTGTGCAGATTACGGCCTAAGCCGAACCAGCGATCGCCCAGCAACAACGCGCGCGGATGATGATCGATGGTCGCCGGCAGGTTGAAACGCGCGGACAAGCGATCGACCAGCGCCAGATTATTTAACGCCGGCGCCAGGTTGACCGTGACAATCACGCCGCGATCGCTATCGACCATGCCGCCTGCGGCGATACCGATGCCAAAAGGCGGATGGCTGGCGGCAGCGAGGGTGCGCGCCAGTTGATCCTCAATCAGGCGGGTCACGTCCTCGGTGGCATCCGCCGGGCTGAAGGTGGTGGCGTAAAAGGCGGAAATGTCGCCGGTGAGCGTCACCAGACAGGTGCAAATTTTACCGGGGAGGAGCAACAAGGCCGCAATCGCCGGCGCGTCGGGATTAAAGAACAGCCGCCGGGCGGGTTTACCCCCCAGCATGGAGGGAGGAACCGCATCGCCTTCCACCAGCAGTCCGTCCGCCAACAGGGGTTGTACAATACCGGTTATCGTGGTGCGATTGACATTCGCCTGCCGCGCCATTTCCACCCGACTCATGGGGCCGAAATCATACAGCGCCTGCAAAATACGCAGGCGATTGGCCGAGCCAATCAGGGAAGGGGAGGCCAGCGCAATCGACCTGACGTCGTCGCCAGCCTGTTCCGTTTGCAGCGAGGCTCTCATCATGGTGGTTCTGTCGTTTTGCCAAGTCAGTTTCATAATTATTTTTTATACCACATAGCGCCCCGTCTGTGGTGGCATCCCACCGGCTACCGCGTCATCGTCAGCGCCAAAAAAACACCGGATACGATAAACAAGATCTTTTTCGCATCTTTGTTAATGATTTGTTGACATATATCATATATTTGTGCGAAATACAAACAAACAGGGTTATAAACCAGACATAAAGTGATGAATAAAACAGCATATTAACCTTTCCGCTGCCGCTGGTAAGCGGTAAACACCCTGGCAACGGCGTCCTTGTCTCATCCGATTGATGGAGGAAGTATGAAAGCAGATCGCTTGGCTGTATCGCGCCGCACCCTTATCAAATCCCTCTCCGCCTCCGCGCTGCTGGGAGGAACCATGATGTCGCCGCTGGCCGCATTGGCCAATGTCCCTCCCAAGGCCAAAAACAGCATTCGCGTGCTGTCGGTGGAAGATCCGTTCTATTCCGCCCTGCGCGCCATGATACCGGAATATGAAAAACAAACCGGAATAAAAGTTGAGCTCGAAAGCTTATCTTACGATGCTTTACAGGCGCGACTTGCCGGCGCCTTTCTGGCCAAGACGTCCGATGCGGACGTCATTACGGTCGATCAGATGTGGCTGGGACAATACCTGGATAACGGATGGATCTCGCCGCTCAACGATAAGTTGCAGCAGGATAAGGAGATTGATCTGGCCGACTTCATTCCGGAAGCGCTATATTCCACCAATATCTGGAAAGGGCAGATTGGCACGCTGCCGGTAGCGGCGTATGCCCAAGGGGTGATGTACCGCAAAGATATTTTCACCTCACTCGGCATTAATGCGCCGCCGGAGACTACCCGCGGTGATTGGACATGGGAGGCTTACATGCGCACCTTGCAGTCCCTGCAAGGGAAAACCTTTGCCGATAAGCCGTTATTCCCCACGGTGATTTGCGGTTCACAGCCTTCACCGATTATTCATATGTTCAGTCAGCTGTCCGCCAGCTTCGGCGCGAACTGGTTCGCCTCCTATCCACAGGCACCCTGGAATTTCCAGCCGACCATGATCGGCGCCGCATGGGAAAAAGCCATTGATTATTATCGCCAGCTCTATCGACTGTCACCGAAAGAGTCCATCAACTATGTCTGGTTTGACGCGGGTACCCGGTTTGCGCAGGGCGATATCGCAATGTTCTATTGGTGGTCGCCGTACTTTTATCTGGTGAAAAACGCAGGCTATATGACCGGCAAAAAATCGATTGTCGCCGATCACTATGGCGTGGGTGCGCTGCCCCGGGCCAGCGATGCCCCTCAGCGTGTCAGTTTGGGCGGTTGGAGTTTGGGTATCGCCTCCACCTCGGATAATCGACAGGGCGCCTTCGATTTTATCAAATGGGCTACTTCCAAAGCGGCGCAGAAAAAGATGGCGCTGTGGCCGAATCTCAATTATCAGTTCTCCGATTTTGCCCGCCAATCGCTCTATCAGGATGAGGAGCTGCGCCGGGTATATCCTTATTTGCTGGTGCAATACAACATGATGAAGCGGGGGAACGGGAAAGTGTCGCGCCCGCCGGTGCCTGGCTATAGCGCACTAGAGAATATGTTTGGTATGACCCTCAATCAGTTATTGATAAGCCAAGACAGCGCCGCTGACGCCTTGAAGCGTATTAACGGCATGTTTGAAAACGTACTGAAAGGCAACAAGCTCATCCCTTATACCAAGCAGGATTATAACGATACGCTGGATGAAGCGAAAAAATTGATAACCCGCCTGTCCAGTTAATTTGCCTGTAATGAAACGCCAACCGCGATTTTTGGCGGCAGGCCATGCTGGGCGTCATTCAGATACGCCGGCAAGATATGGAGAAGCCAACATTGTGAGTGTTATTATATCTGATGCCCATCGGCGTAAAGCGTCGAAGGGGGGAAGCATGTTCAAACGTTATTTGCCATACATACTCATTGCCCCGTCAGTTATTATGCTGTTGGCGTTGATTGCTTATCCGCTGTTGTTTTCGTTGCGCAGCAGTTTTTATTTCTGGAATTTACAGATGGGCGCGGAACCCCAGGCCTTTGTCGGCTGGGATAATTATATCCAGGCGTTTGAGGGCTTTGATTTCATCCCGGCGTTAAAAAATACGCTATTGATCGCTTTTGCCGGAACGGCGATCGAATTCGTTCTTGGACTGGCCATTGCCCTCTTGTTATTGCGTGCGGTGCCAGGGATGAATGTGGTGCGGGCGCTGTTGATTTTGCCGACCACCATTGCGCCCATCGTAGCGGGCTTTTTGTTCCGCTACATGTATGACCCCGAGGCGGGCATTATCACCTGGGTGATGCACGCCCTCTGACTGCCGGTGCCGGCGGAAGGGCTGCTCGGCTCGCCCGCTACCGCATTGTTGTCGGTGATGTTTACCGATATCTGGCAGTGGACGCCATTTTTCGCCATCGTGCTATACGCCAGCCTGCTGGCGGTACCGGACGAAATCGTCGAGGCGGCGCGGCTGGACCGCGCATCCGCCTGGACCATTCTGTAGCGAATCAAATTACCGTTGATAAAACGGACGGCGATTATCATTATTATGCTGCGCTTCATGCAGCTATTTAATACTTTCGACACCGTCCTGGTATTAACCCGGGGTGGACCCGGCATGTCATCACGCACTATCGGTTATTCATTATATGAACAGGTGATGGTGAACTTTAATATCGGCATGGTGAGCGCAATGACCTGGATTACCGTCATTATTATCAATGCCATTATCGGTCTCTATGTCTTTTTTGCCTTCCGTAATAAAGAGGATTGGTAATATGTCAGTTGCGAAAACGCCTTATCATTACCTCACCTGGTGCGCCGGTATCGCGCTGTTGTTGTTCTTTATCGGCCCGATTATTTGGTTTATTGCGCTGGCGATCAGACCGCCGGAAACGGCGTTTACCGTGCCGCCGACGTTTATATTTAAACCAACGCTGGACGCCTTCCGCCATATTTTGCTTTCGCCGGGCACTAGCGCACCGCAGATCGTCAACAGTCTGGTGGTGGCCATCGGCGCGGTGTTATTGAATATCCCGTTCTCCGTTCCGGCGGCGTATGCGCTCTCGCGCTTTCCCCTGCGCGGCAAAAAACACATCATGCTGTGGTATCTGGGCCTGCTGATGGCGCCGCCCATCGCTTTCCTGATTCCCTATTTTATTTTGGTGACCCACCTGGGGCTGGCGGGGACCTATTTATCCATGATTCTGGTCATGCAGACGCTGATTATTCCGTTTTCGGTCTGGCTGATGAAGAGCTTTATCGATGAGGTCCCGCGGGAATTGGAGGAAGCCGCGCGCATGGATGGCGCCCGCTGGTACGTCATCATGTGGCGCATTGTCCTGCCTATCGTGCGGCCGGGGCTTATAGTCACTTCCATGTTCGCCTTTGTGTTCGCCTGGAATAATGCCGCCTTTCCGCTGGTATTGAGTTCACGCGCCACGACCACGCTGCCCATCGGCACCCTGGGATATTTTGCCACCAGCGGCGTCACTTGGAATTACATTGCCGCCGCGGCGGTGCTGGCCATGATTCCGCCCATGCTGATTTTTATCATTTTCGATCGTTATGTCGTCCGAGGCCTGACCTTTGGCTCCGTCAAAGGCTAGGGACCGTTATCTATGGAGAAACCTGTTATGTCTAAATTGAGGGTAGGCGTCGTCGGTGCGGGATTGTGGGGAAATAACCACGCGCACGCGTTTAATGTATTGCCGGAAACGGAGTTGGTCGCGGTATGTGATATTGACGAGGGCCGGGCGAAAAAAATGCAGCAGGCCACCGGCGCGCCGCTGGCGTTTACCGGTTTCGAGGCGCCGGTGGCGCGGGATGATATTGATGCGGTGACTATCGCCACGCCGGATTTTACCCATACCGCCATTGTGCTTGCCGCGCTTAAGGCCGGTAAACATGTGCTAAGCGAAAAGCCGCTGGCGACGACCTACGAAGAAGCCCGGCAAATAGCCGAGGTGGCCGATGCGGCGCCGGGCAAGCTAATGATCGATTTTCATAATCGCGTTAATCCGGTTTTTGTCCAGATGCGCGCGATGGTAGCGGAAGGCCGTATCGGTGCGCCACGCCACGCCACGCCACGGCATGGCCCGATTATCCAATACCAGCTGGGTGCCCTGCGAAATGCTCAGCTGGGGGGCGCGCTCGTCGGCGCTGTGGTTTTTAGGCAGTCATTTGGTGGATTTATTGCGTTTCGTGCTCGACGACGAGGTCAGCCGCGTGTACGCGGTGACCCGCAAAGGCGGGCTGGCCGCCATGGGCGTGGATACGCAGGATTTTCATTCCAGCATCCTGGAGTTCAGCCGTGGCGCGGTGTTTACTCTGGAAAACAGTTGGATATTGTCTCGCGACAACCCGTCACTGGTGGATTTCAAACTGGAAATGGTGGGCGACAAGGGGCAAATCCAGGCCGATCCTACCCATAACGGCGGTTTGCGCCATGTGACCGACGGCAAGTTGCAGTACGCCGACTACATCGGGATTACCCCCACTGGCGCGAGCCGTATCGGCGGCTTTGTGCTGGAGTCCATCGCCCGCTTTGTCGACGCGGTGGTCTACGACGCGCCGCTGTTGGCGGACGCCCGCGATGGCCTGGCGAATGCCCGCATTCTTGCGGCGATCGAGCGCTCGGCTGCCGAGGGCCAGCCGGTCACGCTGGCCTAACCCCCTGCGCCATGACGATAACCGTCGTTATGGCGAGGTTTATGCGAACAGACGAGAAATTGACATGGCTACTCTGACTTTCGACAGCATCGGTAAAACCTTTCCCAACGGCACCACCGCGGTAGCCAACGTGAGTTTCACCCTACAGGACGGGGAATTCGTGGTAATGGTCGGGCCCTCGGGCTGCGGAAAATCGACATTACTGCGCATGGCTGCCGGGCTTGAGGAATTGAACAGCGGCAGAATGATGCTCAATGGCCGCGATATCTCTCACGTCGAGCCGCAGGATCGGGATATCGCCATGGTGTTTCAAAATTACTCCCTCTATCCCCACATGACGGTATATGAAAACATGGCCTTTGGCCTGCAGCAGCGCGCCATGGCTAAAGATAAGATTGATCAACTGGTGCGCGGTGCGGCGGAGATGCTCGATCTGGCGCCTTATCTTAAACGCAAACCCGGCGCCCTTTCCGGCGGCCAACGCCAGCGGGTTGCGATGAGCCGCGCCGTGGTGCGCCATCCCACAGCGTTTTTAATGGATGAGCCGCTATCCAATCTGGATGCCAAATTGCGTGTGCAAATGCGTGGCGAACTGAAATTGCTCAACCAGCGTTTGGCGGTGACCACGCTCTATGTCACCCACGACCAGGTTGAGGCAATGACCATGGGGGACCGCGTGGCTGTGCTGAAACCGGTAAATAACCCGCGCGAGAGTAATTTACAACAAATTGATACGCCGCAGCGCTTATATGACCGGCCGCTCAATGTGTTTGTGGCGGGATTTATCGGCTCGCCGGCGATGAATTTCGTCAAAGTGGCGCTACGGCACGGCGATAACGGCGTCTATGCCACGGTGCTGAATACCGATATCCTTATTCCGGTGACGCCGGATGAGGCGCTGGCGCGCTACCTGGGCCAGACGGTGATACTGGGGATTCGGCCAGAAGCGTTTCAACCCTGTAGCGCGCCGCTGTCGCTGTTCAACTTTCCCATCTCGGTCATCGAAGCTCTGGGCTCCGATACCTATGTGTTCTTCGACGTCCCGACGCCGCAGGTGTTGCAGGCGGAAAACCTGAGTGAACATGGGTTGCTGGCGCCGGAATCGACCCATCGCCTGGTGGCCAGAATCCCACCTTCGGTGACGGTGGAGCGCGGCCAACCTTTGCCGCTGACGTTGCATAGCGAGCAGTTGCGCTGGTTTGACTGCGACACCGGTCTGGCGATTCGCGCCTGAGACGGGTCAAGCCGGCAAGGGCAGACGTGCGGCACGGCCGCGGTCAATGGGAGAAAAACGCTTTCGCGCGGTAACCACTGCGCGGCGCAGTGCCAACAGCCAGAGGGTCTCAGGGGGAAGCAATGCATTACGATAATAATCCTTACGCGGTGAGCGATCCCGATCGGCACGCATTATGGGAAAGGGTGGTGCGACAAGATATTGAATGTTTTCTGCATCAGGACTGGCATCGCTTTGCCGATTGCTTCACGGCGGGAACCTTTACCGGTCTCCACGCCGGCGGATCGGCGGATCCCGCACGTTGGACGCTGGCGTTTCCCACCGTGGCGGATTATCAACAGGCCTGACTGGCGGACGCGCAGGCGATTTTTCGCAAAGTTTTCGACGGGGAAATCCAGCTCACCCAGGGCGGTTACGAAAGATTACAATGGCAGTCGGTGTTCTTTTGCGCGCGGGCGCAGGGAAAATGGAAAATGACCGGTTTTGTCGGTTATTTGCCCCATACCCCGGGGGGAGGATATTAGGGCGTTCCGGTGCGCGCGGATGGCTCTCCCCACAGGGCAGGTCGCGTTGCCCGCCGGGGCGAGGGCCTGTGTCGCCGTGTGGTGAGGGTATTTGCGTGCGCCCGTGCGGGGAATTATGATGGTCAGGCGGCGCTGTTGGCGTAGGGCGCTTGCCGCCCGGCAGGGTATCCGCCCGTCGGCGACGGCGGTCGTCCTCTGACATGCCGGCGTCATCGTTGGCACGTCAGCCCCTCACATTGCAGGATACGCAGTCATGAAGAACATCGGCTTTTTGTCGTTTGGTCACTGGGCGCCTTCCCCCCAGTCAGGTACCCGCTCGGCGGCGGACGCGCTGTTGCAATCCCTCGATTTGGCCATGGCCGCCGAGGCGCTTGGTGCCGATGGCGCTTATTTCCGGGTACATCATTTCGCCCGCCAGCTCAGTGCGCCGTTTCCCTTGCTGGCGGCCATTGGTGCCAGAACCCAGCGCATTGAAATCGGTACCGGCGTTATCGACATGCGCTATGAAAATCCGTTCTCTATGGCGGAGGAGGCCGGCGCGGCGGATCTTATCGCCGGCGGGCGGCTGCAGCTGGGTATCAGCCGCGGCTCGCCTGAACAGGTCATTGATGGCTGGCGCCATTTCGGCTATCGTCCCGCCGCGGGTGAAACCGATGCCGACATGGCCCGCCGCCAGACGAAAGTGTTGCTTACCTTACTGCAGGGCGACGGTTTTGCCACGCCAAATCCGCACCCATGTTTCCCAATCCGCCGGGCCTGCTACGCCTGGAACCGTTCTCCGCAGGTCTGCGCGAGCGCATCTGGTGGGGCGCCGGCTCCAACGCCACGGCGGTGTGGGTTGCGCAACAGGGCATGAACCTGCAAAGTTCCACGCTGAAAGACGACGAGACTGGCGAGCCTTTTCATATCTAGCAGGCGGAGCAAATCCGCGCCTACCGCAACGCCTGGGCGCAGGCGGGTCATAATCGTTCCCCGCGGGTGTCGGTGAGCCGCAGTATTTTCGCCCTGGTCGACGATCGTGACCGCGCTTATTTTGGCGGGCGGGGGACGGAGCGTGACCAGATAGGGTTCATCGACGAGAAGACCCGCGCAATTTTCGGGCGCAGTTACGCCGCCGAGCCGGAGACGCTTATCGCGCAGCTGGCCCGGGACGAGGCGATTGCCGAGGCGGATACGCTGTTGCTGACGCTGCCGAACCAACTGGGCGTGGATTACAATGTCCACGTAATGGAAACGATTTTGTCCGCGGTGGCGCCCGCGCTGGGCTGGCGCTGATCTTGCGTCGCAGGGCTTACGCTTGCCCGCGGCGGGCGGCTGCCAGGCATCCGGGCTGCCCTCAGGCGCATCCGGCGCCGCCAGTTCGCCCACGGTGATGGGCGTCAGAGGCGATCGGATAGGGTAATACCCCGCCAGCGCCGGCGTAACTCGCCTCCTTGGGCAACGGTTTGATCGCTCAGGGTTTGACGATCGGCAACGGCCTGCGCCGAGAGGCAAAAGTGCAGACCGCCGCCGGCGCGGGCGGCGCCCCAGGCCAGCGCGGAGCCGGTCAACCCGCCGCCGATGACAATGACAGCAAACGGCGCCGTCATGGGGTATACCGTGCCGGTGCCAGGGCACGGTGCATCCAGCGAATCAATGTCACGATGTCGTACACCGGCAGGCACACCTGCCGCGCGATGGCGGCGCAGGGTGGCTAAGCCATAGCAGGCGCCGGTAGCGCCCGTGCTAGCCACGCGTTGTCGTTGCCGCTGCGACATCAGGCCTCCTTGAACCAATCTGCCAGACGGACGTCATCGACCATGCGCAATCGCTTGCGCTGGAACTCCGCTTCCCGGCCCCAGGGTTTGGTGGCATCTATCAGCAATCGGCCCCAATGATCTTTGGCTTCGTCACGGTAAAAAGAGGGGGTATCGGGGATAATCATCATGTCCTTATCCGGCCGCGATCGGGTCAGAATGGCCCACATCACGTCATCCATGTTGTTGATATCGACATCGGTGTCTACCACGGTAATGATTTTGGCCCAGGTGGGTTCGGCGCCGATCGTCGCCAGCATAACCTGACGGGCATGCCCTTCAAACTGCGGCTCGATTTGTATCACGGCGTGGTTGACGAAGGGCTGACAGGCGACATTAACGATACCGGGCAGGGCGGCGTTCAGACGCTGGAAAATATTCGCCGACACCGATAATTCCAGCGTCAGCACTTCTTCCGCGGAACCGCAGAGAATGGAATGAAATACGGCGTCTTTACGGGCGGTGACGCCCAACACCTCGAACACCGCATTGGGTCCGACCGGCACGTAGTAGCCCATAAATTCGCCGAAGGGGCCTTCCGGCCGCCGTTCGTTGGGCAAAAAACGGCCTTCCACCACAATCTCCGTCTCTGCCGGCACCGCCAGATCGATATGGCGACATTGGCGCATTGCAATCGGCGCGCCGCGCAATTGTTCAGCGACGTGCAACTCATCGACGTCATAGGGCAACGGCGCCGCCGCGGTCAAGAAAGTCTGCGAGGGGGGGCCGGTAAGCATTGCCGCTTCCAGCGGCTTACCCATTTTTTCCGCTTTTTCATGATAGAGGGTCAAATGATGGCGCGGCGCAAGTCGGCAGCGCAGCTCACTATCGCTGATATACATCGCCCGGTGATAGGACAGATTGCCGATGCCGGTTTCCGGATCCTTGGCGATAAACATGGACGAGGTGAAATAAGGTGCGCCGTCGCGATCGGAATAGGTAATCAGCGGTAAATCTGACAGCGACAATTCTACGTATTCGACTGCCTCCGGCGGTGGCGCGGGGGAGATAGCGGTGTTGGCTGCCGCCAGGGTGGCAAGATGACTCCATTGACGACAAAAAATCCGCGGCGTCGATGCCGATCACTTCAGCGAGTCGGGAGCGGCTGCCGTACACATTCGTCACCACGGGAAAGGCCGTCCCTTTCACGTTTTTAAACAAAATGGGCTTGCCCCATTTTTTCTGCGCCAGCTGCGTGACGGCGGCCAATTCGTGAAACGGGTCAATCTCTTTTTCAACCACCAACAGACAACCGCGTTGTTCAAGACGACGAATAAACTCCCTCATGGCTAGACCTTATCTGTTTTTGACGTTGAACAAAGAAGACGTAATACGGCTGGGCCGCGCTTCATGGGAACTGCGCAGACGATAACGGTCTCCCGGATAAAGAAAACGGCTGCGGGTGACGGGAACGCCGTCACTCCAGGTGGCACTGTCGAGCAGCAGGCAGGGCTGCCCGGCATCGATGTGCAGCAGCGATTGAGCCTCCTCATTCGCCCGTACGGCGCGGATCATATTGTCGACCGTCGTCACCGTCGTGTTGCGTACCAAAAAACTGTGGGAGGGCTGGGTGGTAAAATCCTGCTCCAGATAGCCTGGCGCTTCCGCGGCGTTAACAAACCGGTCCTCTAGTTGAATCGGCGTGCCGTCTTCGATATGCAACAGGCGGGAATGGTAGATGTCTTGCCCGGTCGGCAAAGGCAACATACTGCGCAACGGGCTGTCTGTGGGCAGCGTCAGATGGGCAAGCACGTGGCAAGAATGCACGCCGCCATTCTGGGCGATTTCTTCCGAAATATTGGACAAGGTAAACACTGCGCACTGCATGCGCGGGCCGACCACAAAGGTGCCGCGTCCCTGTATACGGATCAGCACGCCTTCTGCCTGCAGCTCGCGCAGCGCCCACCTGACGGTAAGACGGGAGACGCCAAACTCCTCGGCCAATTGGTCTTCCGAGGGTGTTTGAAAATCACTCGGCCATTCTTCCGCCTCGATACGTCGGTCAATGGACATTTTGATTTGCTCATACATCGGTTGGTCATTAGTCATGGATTTGCTTCTTAAGTGATATCATTTTGGTTTTGTAAGCCGTATTGACAATATATGCAGAAAAATAAATAAATATTTTAACACAATTACAACTGATTATAGCGTTCATTTTGCGCTATGTTCAGCCTTTTATCTATATTTTTTTCCTATGGTTATATCATTGATGGGTAATAGTGATATCACTTATACCTGTCTGCACTTTTGCTATCCAATCACCTTCAGTCCTATTTTTTCTCAGCAGGGGAGAACCTATGTCCGCGAACGCGCTGCACACCTTGTCTATGTATATCGGTGGAGAATGGCTCCCGCCTTCGTCGGGGTGCTATTTCGACACCGTGGACCCGTTCACGGCCAAACCTTGGGCGCGCGTCCCCAGAGGAAACAGGGACGACGCCTGCCGTGCCGTTGACGTCGCCCATGCGGCGTTCAAAAACGGTCCCTGGGGACGGATGCATCCCTCTGCACGTGGCCGCATTCTGTATCGCTTTGCCGATCTGATTGAACAACATGCCGACGCACTGGCCGAGCTGGAGGTGAGAGACAACGGCCGCCTGCTGGAGGAAATGCGTCATCAAATCCGTTACATCCCGCACTGGTATCGGTATTACGCCGGACTGGCCGACAAAATCGAAGGGGTGGTGCATCCCTGCGATAAACCGGCCCTCAGCCTGTCCCGGCACGAGCCTTTGGGGGTTTGCGTGGGCATCGTGCCCTGGAATGCGCCGTTATTGCTGTTTTCGCTGAAAGCCGCTCTGGCGCTTGCCGTGGGCAATACGCTGGTGATGAAACCGGCGGAACACACGTCGGCCAGCGCGCTGAAATTGATGGAGTTGGTATAGCAGGCCGGTTTCCCTCCCGGCGTCATTAATGTCGTCACCGGATTTGGCGAGGAAGTGGGGGAGCCGCTGGTCACGCATCCGCTGACGCGTCATGTGGGTTTTACCGGCTCCACCCGCACCGGCGCCCATCTTTACTCCCTGGCCGCGTGGGATATCAAACGCGTCAGCCTGGAGCTGGGCGGCAAATCCCCCAACATCATTTTTGCCGACGCGGATCTGGATAACGCGGTCCGGGGGGTGGTGGGGGGTATTTACGGCGCCACCGGCCAGACGTGCATTGCGGGTTCCCGGCTGCTGGTACACCGGAGTATTCAGGCGGAGTTCCTGTAGAAGTTGATGGCCTTTACCCGCCAGGCGCGGACTGGCGATCCGCGCAATCCGGCCACCTGCATCGGCCCCATCGCCAACCAAATGCAATACGACCGCATTTTGCAGTATATCGATATCGCCCGCCAGGAAGGGGCCGAGTTGTTGATGGGAGGAAAACGGCCACAGGCGGCGGAGTGACGGGAAGGCTATTTCATTGAACCGACGTTGTATACCGGCGTGAATAACGCGATGCGGATCGCTCAGGAAGAGATCTTCGGGCCGGTATTGGCCACGCTGGCCTTCGACGAGCCGGAAGAGGCTATCGCTATCGCTATCGCCAACGACAGCGAATTTGGTCTGGCGGCCGGTATCTGGACCGCCGATATGCGCCTGGCGCTGAAAATGTCGGAACAGCTGGAAGCGGGCAGCGTCTGGATCAACACCTACCGCGATATTTCCTATACCACGCCGTTTGGCGGCTACAAGAAAAGCGGCATCGGCCGCGAGAATGGCGTGGCGGGTATCTACGAATATATGCAAACCAAGGCGGTGTGGATCTCGACCGCCGACGAAATTGAAAACCCTTTCGTCATTGGCTAACGCCGGGAGCGTGCAATGGACTCGAGAAAAGGCAGCGACATCCTCGCCGACGAATTGCATATCCAGCAAGCCGAGATGGTATGGCATGTTCCCGGTGAGAGTTTTCTCTCGGCGCTGGACGCGCTGGCGGTGCGGCACCCGGCGATAAAGACCATCAGTTGCCGCCATGAAAACGGTGCCGCGCGCGTTCCCGAATTTATCCAGCGTGCCTATCAAAACCCCGGTATCGTGGCAAGGTCCAAGCCCGCCGGGCCTCCGCGCGGGTTTAGACCAACGCCGAAGCCGCCCGGCGTCGCCGCTGCACTAGGGTAGCGCGTAAGCGAGCACATAATCTCCACTCCGTGTGCCAAGCCCCGCATGACCGCCCGTGGCGATAACAATATATTGCTTACCGTTGACCTGATACGACATCGGCGTCGCCCCCCACATGTTGTGTTCCGTTAAATCCTGCGGCGCCAGCGACGGCATACCGACGGAGAACGGCTGCGTGGGTGAGGTATGATCGCCGGGCACCGCCCCCTGGGGGACTTTTTTCTCCTCCACCGGCGTAATCGGCTGGCCCGTCACGCGATTAAGCACGAAAAACTCGCCGCGTTTGGTGGTCTGTACCAGCGTCGGTACCGATTGGCCGTCAGGGCCGGGTAAATCGACCAGCGACGGACCGACCGGGACGTCGAAATCCCACAGATCATGATGGACGTTCTGGAAGCTCCAGCGCGGCGCGCCGGTTTCGATATCCAGGGCGACCGTGGAACTGTTGTATTTTTCATCGAAGGGTCGGCGTTTGCCGCCGAAATAATCGGGCGTCGCATTGCCGGTCGGCAAATAGACCAGACCCAGCTTCGGATCGGCGGTGAAGACCCCCCAGGCATTGGGCGTGCCGCGGGTGAGCTGGTCGTCGGGGCCGGGTTTCCAGTTTTGCGGGTCATGGCCGATATCCCAGGCACAAATCAACTCGCCGCTCAACGGATTAAACGCGCGTACCGCGCCTGACGGCTCGAAGGTGGCGCGGTTGTCGTAAATCCAGCCGCCCAGAATCAGTCTATCGTTGACCACCATCGGCGGCGAGGTGACAAAATGATAACCCGCCGGCACATTGCCCAGATATTGCTTCAGTGAGACATAACCGTTATCGCCGAAATCCCGGCAGAGCTGACCCGTCTGGGCGTTGAGGGCCATCATGCGCGCATCCAGTACCGGCGCGATGATGCGTTCGGGACAGTCGGTAACGGTTCCCGCCGGCGCTTTGTAATAACTCACGCCGCGGCAGGCCAGATAAACATCCGCGCGGGTATCGGCGTTGGGGTCAAATTTCCATTTCAGTTTGCTGGTACTGGCATCGATAGCCTCGACCCAGCTATGGCCGGTACAAACATAGACCGTGTCGTCCACTTTGATTGGCGTGTCTTCAAAGTTGAATTCGTGACCGGCATCGGTACCGCCCTGATCTTCGCCGGGGCGCATGACGTCGCCGGTACGCATGCGCCACGTCAATTGCAGATTTTGCACATTGCCGGCATTAATTTGATCCAACGGGGAGTAGCGATCGCCATGCGCGGTACGGCCGTAGTATTGCCAGTCGCTGTCGGGAACGGATGTGTCATGGGCATCGGCGACCTGGGCGGTGAAATCAGCACTGCCGGCAATGCCCACCTGCCGCGTTGCGGCAAACGCCAACACCGCCACCATCGCCACGACCAAGCTCAGATTAGCGGCTCGCGCCAGCGGAAATAGCTTTCGTCGTACCCAGGGCAACAATAGCAGAATGCCGAGGACGGCAGGCATCACCAGCCGCGGCTCCAACTGCCAGAAGTTTAACCCCGCTTCATACAGCGACCACACCAGGGTAGCGATAAGCACGAGCGCCATTACCCATTGGGCGGCACTGCGTTTGGCCCACAATAGTCCGGCTGATAATAGCAACGCCAGCCCGGCAACCAGATAATAGGCTGAGCCGCCGAGAGTGAGGAGCCAAACGCCACCGACGGTGAGCGCCAGGCCGATTATCAAGACGATAATGCAGATGATCCAGGGTTGCGCGCCTGGCCGTATTTCATTGTCCATATTTCATTCCTTGCCATCATGAAAAAAGCAGGTGGCCTTCCCCATTTAATGCTGCTGTGTTAAACGGGCAGGCCATCTTGTTGTTGCACCTGTGTTGAACATGCGTCATGCAAGGCGTGCTGCGCTGAACGGCGGGCAATGACCGGTTACCACGCCTGGGGCGTGTTATCCGTTAAGACATCAGACCCAGGGCAAAGCGCAGAGCGACATGTTCAAAATGCCTGAATATCAATATATTCTCTATTAAGCATTACGCTGGGAAATTCTCGCGCTGAATGTGTGAATACGGTTGCGCGCGCAAACTGCGATAAGCAGCAATAACGACTATCTTGCATCGATGTTGAGTGGGAAATGATGAAAACATAGGGCAAGTACTGCGTTAATATGATGATATAGTTGCCATTTTAAAAGGTGTATTGTTGCCGTGGTTTATTACTTCATCAAATGGAAAGGAAATTTCAAGGTCCTATGACGACCGACGCACTGCAATTAAGTTTTACAGTTTTAGGAGCGCTGAAATATTTACTGCCTTCAAGTCACTATAACAAAATGAATAATCTATTTGTCCACCGGGACTGATTGCCGTTATGCATTGCAGATCGAAGCGGATTAGAGTGGATGCGTGCAAGACGTCGCGCGGTTAACCGCTGGTCACAGACGCACTGTGACGGCGGAAGTGTGACGGCGGTGAGGTGTGCGGCGAACCTGTGTTTACCTGAACGGGCGACATTTGGCTGCAATCTCGCCTGGCCAAGAACGACGGTAAAAGGTTTGGTTATTCTCCGTTACTCACCTGACAGCATGTGTATTGCCGGGTCAAGCTGTTGACTGCAATTATTGCCGTCGAGTTTATATAGGGGCACCCTATCCCCTAAGCGCCGCGAAACGCGTTGGTTATTACTACGCAATAGCGCATTGACTCACAAGCACGCCTTATACCAGCGATAAATCCTTATTTAACGATGAAGCGGAAAGCAATAAGGCTGCCCACACCCTCGAGACCAGGTAAAGTTTACTCTATTGATGGAGCCTATTCTGGCATGTGAGAATGTCTAAAATGCGCAAACGTGGTTTTCGGCCTAAGCCAACCGCCATTGCCATCCTGTCCCCTTTGCCAGGGGAGCGCGATAGGCGTTTGACTCTCCAGGGAATCGGTCGTGGGGCAGGTTTTCATTATCCCATTATCGTTTGTGATTTTATCATACAGGGAATTAATATGATTAAGGTAGCATTGGCACAAATTGATACTGAACTGGGTAACAAAAGAAATAATCTGCGTTATATCGCTTCTTTATGTAAAGAGGCGGTTGATAATAAGGCAGACGTTATCTGTTTTCCTGAATTAGCGACGACAGGCTACACGCCTGACCTCTTAGGAACCAGATTATGGCACCTTAGCGAAAGCCGGGGCGAGGAGACCGACCAATTACTGTCACAATTGGCCGGGGAGCTGGGGCTGATTATCATTGCCGGCTTTGTTGAGCGCGGTGAAAGAACAGGGCAGGTGTATAACTCGGCAGGCGTGTGGGCGCCCGGGGGTCAAAACTGGCTGCACGCGCAGCGTAAAATTCACTTGTGGGGAGACGAGAAAAAATGGTTTAGCGAAGGCAACCAGTGTGAAATTATCACCACGCCCTTGGGCAAGATAGGCATAATGGTTTGCTATGATCTGGGGTTTCCGGAAGTTGCGCGAATTTTTGCGCTGCGTCAGGTCGACATTCTGTTTGTGGTTGCCGCCTGGCGCGAGGCTGAAGCCTACATATGGGATATCAACTGCGCCGCGCGGGCGCTGGAGAACGGCGTGTTTCTGGTCGCAGTTAACCGTTGGGGCGAGGAGGGCGAGCTACGCCTCTTTGGCGGCAGCCAGATCATGGCGCCGGACGGCCACCGCGTTGTCCGGGCCACCGACAAAGGGGAAGCGCTGGTCTATGGCAATATTGATTTATCGCAGCTGGCAAACGTAAGAATGACCTTGCCTTATAGGAAAGACGTCAAAATTGCCTTCTATAAAGAACATTATAACGAGGATTAGGGGGCCGGTTTACGTTTGCCCGGGCGCGAGGTCTTTGGTGATACCTCTGGCGGGGATAAGGGTGATTTTTCCCGCTTGATGCTCCGTTTTGCCAAGTGTTCCCACGGCCTCTCTCCTTGTTCTCCACCCTGATAAAGCCATTGCCCCCCGGCGCACGATAATCGTTATAGCATTGACGCGTATGCTGGATGCCGGTTGCCAGCAAGGGTTAAAGTCCTCCTTTAGCTATACTCGCCCCTTATCCGCGGCTGCAAGCCGTGGCGTACCTAACGGGGTAACAGTTCAGCGGTTAACGAAAAAGACGTGCATCCAATGCCCAGGCGCCGCCGCCCCGGGCCACCATGTAGAGCGCCAAAAATCCCATTAATACCGGAGATTCAATGCCGTGGTCGAACCACGGCCAGGTCGGCCCAAGGGCATAGCTGATCCCCGCCATCTGTGCGGCAAACAGCAATGCCACGACGCGGGTACAAAAACCGATTGCCAGCAGGGCAGCGCCTCCCGTTTCCAACAGCATGATCATGAACGCCAATTGCGGGGCGAACGGTAAGCCCATCACGTTCTGCATCAGATCAATCGCGCCCGCCATAGGATTGGACATGGAGCCGTGGGAGGTGCCGAGTGCTTTGGGCAAGCCGTGCGTGAGCAGCAGCAGGGCAAAGACTATGCGCAGCAAGGCGTAAAGTGCTGGCTCGCCGTCACGCAGCCGGGCTGAAAATCGAGACAACCGCGGTTGCGCGGCGGCGTCTTTGGTCAAGTCTGTGGACATAATGGCTCCTGATTTTGTGCTTCGCGATGGCGTCAGGTTCACGGGTGACGCCAGGTTACTGATGGCGGGTCGTCGCGCCGGCCGCCTGCCGCTGGCAGAGAGACCAGCGTCGATCGCGCCTGCCGGTGACGTCTCGGTTGCCGATGGCGGCCTTGCCGTCTTTAACGGGAATGCGGCAACCAATAACGGTTGATGAAAGCGCGCGGCCGGTAAAGACTCCCGGCGCCAAAGCGATTTACGCTTGATGCGCATGATTAACCCGCCGCTGCCAAAAGTGGGCGAGAGCGCCTGCAAGGCTACCGATGGCGGTCACCAGGGCCAAATTGGCGAACGTGGCCAGTGAAGGCGGTAAGTGCGAGGCGAAGTAGGCCATCAACCCCAGGAAGAAGCCCAGCAGGTTATTAACCAGCGGCACTCTTGCCAGCGATAGCGCAATGGCGGTGACGATGATCACCACCGGCGTCAGCGCGTAGGCGCCGAGTAGCGGGCTGAGCGCGGCGATGAGGTAAGCGGCTATGCCCAGCGCCATGCCGATCAGCACGCACAGAAGGTTAATCAGCCCGCTACGCACATTCAGTCCCCGGGTAGAAAAGGCGATCCAACCCACAAACATCGCCCATACCGGTAATTCCAGCACCATCACAAAGGTGGCGGCCGTTGAGGCGACGGCAGATTCACCGAGCACAACTTTAAGATGCCTACCCCAGGAATGAATCGCCATGGGGTGCCTCCGTCAACAGAGGGCTTACCTGCAAACCGCAGAGTGAACGGGACGGCAGGGACGCTGTAGCAGCGCAGGCAGGCAGCGCGCCGGCGCGCAATGCGTCAACATAGTTCCAGCGGCCGGGTAGGGAAATGACATGACTCATGCAAGTCCTCCTGATGTGAGCGGATAAGCGAAGCCGCCGTTGGCCGCCAAGTCGGGCCATGGCGCAAGTGCGGCCGCGCGAGCCACGGGCTAAGGTCTTTTGAAAAGGCTGTTTGCTTAACCGGGCCATCCATTCTCAGGCTGGCCCGCGCCATAAAGGCGTCTGACCTGTGACAGCCATTATGTTTGTTTACAACAGGGAGATAAATCCCGTTAAATGGGCATGACAATTCAACCAGAGAAAACAATTAGCCCATGGATCGCTTTGACGCGCTACAGCTTTTTGTCCGCATTGTGGAACTCGGCAGTTTCAGCCGGGCCGCGGCCGCGCAGGCGATCCCGCGCGCCACCGCTTCGCTTGCCATCAAGGCGCTGGAAGCCAGATTGGGCACCCGGCTACCTCGATCGCACCACGCGCCATGTGCGTCCGACGCTTGATGGCCAGGCGTTCTACACGCGGTGCGTGCACGTGCTCAGTGAACTTGACAGCGCCGAATCCTCGCTGCGCCATGTCGCAGCCAACCCGCGCGGTACGTTGCGCGTGGACATGCACGGCACCCATGCGACAAAGATCGTTTTGCCGAGAATAGGCGACTTTCGGGCACGTTATCTCCATATCGATCTGATGATCAGCAGCGGCGACAGGCTGGTCGATTTGGTACCCGAAGGGATTGATTGCGCCCTTCGTGCCGGCAACCCGCGCGACTCGACGCTGGTGGCCCGGCGCCTGGCCGTGATGCCGCAGGTCATTTGTGCCAGTCCGGACTACCTCGCACGCTTTGGCACACCGCGCCATCCCGATGACTTGCAGGCCCATCAGGTGGTGAAATTCTTCTCCCGCAGCAGCGCCATGGACAATACCCTGGAACTCATCATTGGGGGGCAGGTGTGCGAGTTTGCATTACCGGGATGGATGGCGGTCAACGACGCCGAGAACTACGTCATTAGCGCCTTGCGCGGCTGCGGATTAATTCAACTGCCGCGCTTTCATGTGGAAGAGGCGTTGCGGGAGGGGCAATTGGTCGCCGTGCTGCCCGACTGGCCCTGTCCCAGGTTCCCGCTTTCTGCGCTGTATCCGTTTCACCGCCAGCTGTCCCCGCGGGTGCGCGTCTTTATCGACTGGCTCAGTGTCCTGTATGAAGAAAAGTTTGGTCCTGTCACCGCCATGCCTTAATTTGTGTGCAACATCACAAATTTATCCTGGTTACTTTGACCACCAGGAAAAATAGCGTTAGCTTGCCCTCAAAATGAAACGTTTCATTTTGGGTTTAAGAGATGGTCGCAACGATTAAAGACGTTGCCGGGCAGGCCGGCGTATCCCTGGGCACCGTATCAAAAGTCATTAATGGTGACCCGAGCGTGAGCGATAAACGCAGAGAACGCGTGATGGCGACCATCGCGGCGTTAGGCTATTCGCCCAATAGCATTGCGCAAAATTTGCGCACCGCCAAATCCAAAACCCTTTCGGTACTACTGGCCAATATTACCAACCCGTTTCAAATGGCGTTAGCAAAGGGGATTGAGGAAGTGGCCGTGGCGCACAGTTACAATCTGACGATTAGCGCCACCAATGAGCGGGTGGAAAAAGAACTCGATAGCCTGGTGGTGTTCGAGCGCAATCGCAGCGAGGGCATCATTATTTGTAGTACGGGTAGAACGAAAGAAAAGATCTGTGCGCTCATCAAGAAAAATATCCCGGTGGTGATGGTGGACCGCTTTGTGCCGGGTATTCCCTGTGATTACGTCGGAGACGATTTTTCCCAGGCCATTGCCTTGGCGTTGGACCATTTACAGACGCTGGGGCATAACCGCATTGGTGTTATTCACGGCGACATGCAGACTTACCATGGCGAGTACCGGCATGGTCTGGTGCTCAAACAGATGCGCCAACGCGGGCTCTCCCTGGATAATGATTTGCACAAAACCGGACCTTATACCTATGAGCAGGGTGGGCAAGCGTTCAAGGAATTAATGGCGATGTCCGTGCCGCCGACGGCGGTACTGGCGGTCAATAACGTGCTGTGTGCGGGCGCGATTAATGCGGCAAATACCCAAGGTGTCGCCATTCCAGGCGATGTCTCTCTGATTCTTATTAATGAAAACAACTTTATGTGGGATATCGTTTCGCCCGGTATCACCATGGTGACCCAATCTCCGCTGACCATTGGTCGACGAGCCGCGAATATCCTCTTCGAGCGTTTGCAGGAGAAAGAAAACAACTCGTTTACCACCACGTTTTTAGAGCCGAGCCTGGTGATCAGGGAGTCGACGCGCAGGCGCTAAATTTTTTTATGATAAAAATGAAACGTTTCATTTTTAAATGACAGGCATAAAAGGCATATAATATGCAAAACGCTGTGATTCTTACCCTGGATATTGGCACCACCTCTTGCAAGTTGGTGCTGGTCGACAAGAATGGCCATGAGCTGTTTTCGGACAAGGCCCATTATCAACTCTATTTCCCCAAGCCGGGTCAGGTGGAGCAGGATCCACGGGAGATCTGGTCGAGCATCCAAGCCATGCTCAAGCGTCTCTCCCGGGATGCCGGTGAAACCTACGATATTGAAGCGATGGCCATCAGCTCACAAATTAGCGCGCATTTTCTGGTTGATGATGAAGGGAGGGCGCTGACCAACATCATTTCCTGGATGGACAGCCGTAGCGCGGGCCTGCGCGTTAGTTAACGCTTATACCAAAGCGGAGCTGCGGCAAGCGTTGGGAATGGATATGTTGATCGGGCCGGCATTTATCGTGCCCAAGCTGAAATGGCTGGCGACCCACCAACCGCAAACGCTGGTCCGTGCGCGTTATTGCATTCAGATTAAAGAATATGTCATCTGGCAGCTCACCGGGGAATGGCGTTCCGATCTGACCAGCTTAAAGGGGATTGTTAACCAACAAACGAGTCGCCTTTCAAGCCAATTGCTCGATTGGGCGGGGGCGCTGGCCGACATTATCCCCCCCTTCGGCGATCCCTGGGAGATTGCGGGTTATACCACGGCAGAGGTGGCCAGCAGCCTGAATATACCCGTCGCGATGCCGGTTATTTTGGGCTGGAACGATTTAAACGCGGCCATTCTGGGGACGGTGGGGGTTCCGCGCCAAAGGAGTGGATTTGATATTACCGGGACATCGGAACATATCGGTTTTGTCGGGCCGGAATCACTGACCACTTCCCCGGAGGGCATCAATTGCCTGCCGTTTGTCGATGATGTGATGCTGTCTTACGGTGTGACATCATCAGGCGGCCAGGCGTTGCAGTGGTATATGAATCACATCGCGGTCAGCAAAAATTATGTCGATATCGAGCGTCATGTGAATCGGGTGCCCCCCGGCGCAGAACAACTCCTGTTTCTTCCTTATATCAACGGCGAGCGTAACCCGTGGTGGAATCCCAACGCGCAGGGCGTATTTTTCGGTTTACGCGCGCACCATACCAAAGATCATATGACGCGCGCGGTGCTGGAAGGCGTCGGGTTTGCGCTCAAAGCGATTACCTCCCGTCTGGAGACCCTGCCGGAGGAATTTGTTATCTCCGGCGGCGCCAGCGCTCTGGATATCTGGAATCAAATCAAAGCGGATATCATGGGGGTGCCTTTCAAAAAGCTGAATACCACGGAGGCGGGATGCCTGGGTGTGGCTATTTTGGCCGCCAAGACGCTCGGCTGGTATCGTTCACTGACGGTGGCATCGGAAAATATGATCCGCACAGCGAAAGTCTATACGCCGAATATGACCCATCATCGGATGTATAACCAAAAATGCTCCACCTATTTGCAGCTTTACGACGCACTCAAGCCGGTATTCGACGTCAATGTTAATCAAGTTGAGGAAGTAGAATAATGAAAGCCATTATTTACGGCGCGGGGAAAATATCGCGCGGATTTATTTCACAGTTATTGTCTCTCGCGGGCTATGACATCGTGTATGTCGATATTAATACCGCGCTGTTAGCGCAATTGAGCGCGCGGAAAACCTTTACCGTCCACGTTATGGGCGCGCCCGAGAAAAATACGCTTATTACAGGCTACCAATGTCTGTCGCTTACCGATACAGCCGCTGTCGCCCGGGAGCTGAAAACGGCCGATCTCGTATTTACCTCGGTCGGCGGGAAAAATCTGCAGGCGCTTGGGGCGACGATTGCGGCCTCGTTAACCGCGCTATTTAATGACGGCGGCCGGGAGGGCGACCTCAACATTATTACCTGTGAAAACTGGAAAGATCCGGCCAAGGTATTGGGCGACAGCATCCGCAGCCGTCTTTCGGCCGAACATGCACAACGTTTCGACCGCATCGTCGGGGTGGCTCAGGCCGTCGTGATGCGTTCCGCCGTGGATCCGACGCCTGACATGCTGAAAAGCGATCCGCTCATTGTACCGGTACAGGATTTTTGGCAGCTGCCGGTCGACATTGACAACATCAAGGGCAAACCGCCGGCGGTTCAGGGTATCGTCTATCAGGAAAACTTTGCCGGTTTTCTTGAACGCAAAATATTTACCTACAACACCGGTAACTCCACCATTGCCTATCTCGGTTATTTGAAAAAACGCTTTGCGCTGGCGGACTCCGCTAACGATGAATTCATCGTTTCCGTTTTGGACCAGGTGTATCAGGAAACCAATAAGGCATTGTCCTTAAAGCATCACTGTAGCCTTGAGGAACAGACCCGATTCTCTGAACAGGCAAAACGCAAATATCAGGATTACGCCATCATTGATGACGTACGCCGCCATGCCAATGACCCGATAAGGAAACTGGGCCCTGACGATCGTCTCATCGGCGCCGCCAGACTGGTCCAGCTTTACCATCTCCCCGTGGAGGGCATCAGTACGGTCATTGCCGCGGCGCTCTATTATGACAATCCGGAAGATGCGCTTGCCGTTTCATTGCAGACCCTGCGCGAGGCGCGGGGGATTGATCACGTATTGCAAACCGTTTGCCATATCCCGCCCGATGGAGAGTTAGCCAAAACGGTTAAGGAAAAAATCGCCTATCCTAAAAAAACAGGAATTATTGATCATGAGTAATGCACCCTCAGCTGTCATTATTGGTGCAGGCCAAACCGGGCGTGGTTTCATTGCCAGGTTTTTGTTTAAAAGCGGCTATCATCTGACCTTCATCGATAACAATGAGAAGACGGTGAAGTATTTGCAGGAAGATAACTTCTTTACTATTCATTGCTTTGACGACAGGGTGCGACCGGTGCATATCCACGGTTTTGCTGCCTATCTGGCGGGCAGCAAAGACGCCTTACAGGCTATCGCGGCGGCCGAGCTGCTGTTTGTGTCGGTGGGTCAGCAGAACTTGCCTATCATTGCCAAAGACATCGCGCGCGCGGTGAATCAACGTCGTCAGGCGGGGTTGGCGCCGCTTAAAATTCTGACCGCGGAAAATGGGGTGTCGCCTGGATAAATTCTCGAGGATGCCATGCGCCCGGATCTCGACAGTCCCGCAAGCGTTGCGATAGCGGAAGTGGTTATTTTCTGCACCACCAATGTGTTGAAGAAAACCCGCCTGGATATTGGCACGGAAAACTATAACCGCGTGCCCTATAACGCCCAGGCGTTGGGAGGCGAATTGCCCATCGCAGGTTTCGATGTCGAAGCCGATATGAGCAAATTGCTTAAGCGAAAAATTTATACCTATAACTTTATCAGCGCCTGCGTGACCTATCTTGGCGCCTACAAAGGCATTGAAGATTATGCGGCATCCGCCAACGATCCCGAGGTACGGCAGCTGATTTATCGGGTGGTTCCGGAGCTGAATAAAGCGTTATGCAAAGAACTGGACGTGGATGCGGCATCGCAAAAGACATTCTCGGACAATGCGTTGCGAAAATTCAGCGATACGACCATTGAAGATTATGTCAGTAAAAATGCGCTCCAGGTTTCGCGTAAATTGCGGCCCGGTGATCGCATGATTGCGCCGGCAAATATGATTATCGCAAACGCCGGCGATACGCACGCCATCGCTATCGTCATCGCTGCCGCTATTCTTTGGGGCGAGCACCATGAAAAACTGTTGGAAGCCTATGACAGCGTCAGGCAGTGCTTACCCAACTTAGTCAGGTGCAGACCGATTCAGCGCTATTGCACCAGGTTGAGAGCGTCTATGCCGCATTGAAAAAAGGAACAACGATCACGCAACTGCTGAATTAACACTGTAATCAAATAATGGAATACACAAGCTGAATGAATTCATTTGGCGTGTGTTTCCTGCATTTGAAATCCGAGCCCTACTACAATTATACCAGAGGTTGATATGCGTAATAATAAACCCACAAAAGTCATGTTTTTCATTCTTTTTATGGTGTTTATTTCTGTAGTGATTAATTACATGGACAGAAGTAACCTTTCTATTGCCGGGCCGCATATTGCGGAAGAATTCGGTTTATCTACCATTCAAATGGGCTATATTTATTCTGCCTTTGGCTGGACCTATGCTTTATTACAGATTCCGGGTGGCTTCATTGTCGATAAAGTCCTGCCGCGCATGCTTTATACCTTGATGCTGGTTGGCTGGTCCGCGATGACATTGCTCATGGGCATCGCGCAAGGGTTTGGCGCGCTTTTTGGTCTCCGCCTCGCTATCGGTGTGTTTGAGGTACCGGCATTCCCTACCAACAACAAAATTGTCACTGCCTGGTTCCCGGAACATGAAAAAGGAAAAGCCATCGCCTGCTACACGTCCGGCCAGTTCGTCGGCGTGGCATTCCTGACGCCGGTGCTGGTTGCGATCCAGACCTGGTTGGGCTGGCAAGGCATGTTTATTCTGATGGGGGCAATCGGCATTATTTGGGGATTGATCTGGTACGCGCTTTATCGCCAACCTGACGAACATAAAGGCGTGAATCAGGCCGAGATTGACTATATTAAACAGGGAGGTGGCGTTATTTCCGCGACCACCGCCCATGCGCAAAGTGGTGAACAGAAAATTGAATGGTCGCAAATAAAGATGGCATTCTCGCGCCGTAAATTATGGGGCGTGTACATTGGTCAGTTTGCCTCAACTTCAATGCTCTGGTTCTTTTTAACCTGGTTTCCAACCTATCTGGTGCAATACCGGGGGCTGGATTTTATCAAGGTCGGTTTTCTGACGTCCATTCCCTTTCTGGCAGCCTTTGTCGGCGTTCTCTTGGGGGGGAACGTTCTCGGACTGGCTGATCAAACGCGGCCACAGCATTACTCTGGCGCGTAAGTTGCCTATCATTTTAGGCCTGTTGCTGTCCACCTCCATCGTCGGGGCCAATTTTACCGATAACACGACCCTTATCGTGGTGTTCATGACCATTGCCTTTTTCGGTAACGGCTTTTCTTCCATCACCTGGACCCTGGTATCGGCGATTGCACCGGTTAAAGCCATCGGCATCACCGGCGGTACCTTTAACTTTATGGGCAACCTCTCTTCCATCTTCATTCCGATTGTCATTGGCTATCTGGTGAGCGGGGGTAATTTTGCACCGACCTTGTTATTTGTTTCGCTCATCGCGCTGATTGGCGCGCTGTCGTATATTTTTATCGTCGGTAAAGTTGAACGGGTGTCGTTTTAATTAATCCCTTTGGCGTCAATAACGCCCGTGTTTGCCTGGGCCGGCGGGGAAGAATGCCGGCCCTTTTTCAGCGTCAGGTCTAACGGTCAGGCCCCGTTTTAGAGGAATGCTCCCCGCGCATCGATGGGCAGCACCTCGCCATCGTAAGGTCCAGCAGGGCATAGTTGCCCGGCCGTTGTTCGTCGACCCCTGCCGCCAGGGGCGCCGAGCGCGGTCGGTGCCGCCCCCATTGAGAGCCGGCAGGCGGATAGCCCTCCCTGCAATAATTGCGAGCGCAATGCTCGTAGTTGCTGCGCTTCGTCGGCGGCGATGGCACCGGGTTGCGCGGCGTAGGCATGGCCCGCATAGGATACCAGGCCGGCGCAGCACAGGCCTTGGCGCTGCATATGTTGAGCCGGGGCGGGCAATGGCGATGGTCTAATGGGGTTTCATAGGGGGACACAACTGCATACTGGCGGCGCCGGTTTTTGCTGCTTGATAGCACTAAGCCCCACGCCGTTATTTTCATGGCGAGGAGGACGCGATGATTTTATCGATATGTCTGACGCAACGACTGCATTTCAAAGAAAGAAGGCACGGTTGGCGTCCCTGCTGATTCAGGTTCGCGTTGACAGCTGAATGATGTCTTGTGGGACCATGACTGTGGCGTATGCGCCAGCGATGATGATCGCCCGCGATGCACAATACACGCCCTCATTTCGCAGTCGGACAAATGAATAGGCGGCGACTTGCCGATCGACCTCACGTCTGCAAGCAGTCGTGGTGAGAGAGCCTGCCTACTGACAGAAATCGTCGTTCCGCAGATAACGAACCGCAACGCCTGTCGCAATGAGCAGTGAGCCTCCGCAGAGCAGGAAGACGAATCTGGCGCCGTCGGAATAATCGGCATGCCCCGCCAATACGCTGCCGGTCAGCGCAACGCCGATCACTCCCCCCCCTGCCTGAACGTCGTCAGCACCGCCGCGCCGGTGCCGGTCAGAGAGGGTGGCACCTTTCTGAGCCCTGTCGCCATAATCACCGACGACGCCAGTCCATTTCCCAGCGAAATGCAGAGCAGACCCGGCGCAAGCAGCGCCCAAGCAGCCCCGGCACCGACAGTTACCAGCAGCAAGACGTTGCCGCTTGCAGCAAGTAGCAGACCTGCTCTGACCGGCGCGATCTGGCCGGCACTCGCCGCCATATGATTTCCGGCGATTTTCCCTGCCACGATGGCCCCGTCAGCGGTAAAAAGGCCAGGCCGGCCTGCGCAGGGGATAACCCCATTGCATTCTGGAAAAACAAGCTGAGAAAAAATATCAGACCGAAAAAGGTCAGACTGATGGTGCCGGATATTAGCGCCGAGGCAGTAAATCCTGAGAGCCGGAATAACGCCGGCGGCAGGATGGGTGCCGGCGTCTTTTTCTGGGCAACGCACAATGCAGCGCCCGCCAGTAGCGCCGTCGCCAATAATCCCATCACCCCCGGATATGACCATCCCAGACGGCCCGCCTCAATCAGCCCGGCCGTAAGTGCTGATAGCGTGGCAGCAGCCAGCACCGTTCCATCAGCCGGCGTTTTACCCGCCAAGGCCGTTTCCCCGGTACGGGTCATCACCAGGTATAGGCCCAGCAGGCAAAGCGGCACGTTGATAAGAAACACTGACCGCCAGCCGGCATGGGTAACCAACAATCCGCCAACGACCGGCCCCGCCGCGATGGCAAACGCACCGGAGGTGCTCCACCAACCAATAGCTCTGGCGCGGGCTGCCGCGTTGGCATGGCAAGCGTGACTGAGTAGAGCAAGAGAGGTGGGAAAAACCATGGCACCACCCAATCCTTGCAACGCGCGGAACAAAATAAGGGTAGGGGCGTTCGTCGCCAATCCACATGCCACCGAAGTCAGGCCAAACAACGTCAGGCCAATGGCGTACACTCGCCTGCAGCCGAAGCGATCGGCGCAGGTGCCCGCTGCGATAAGCAGCGCGGCAAAAGTCAGTGAATAGGCATCAACCACCCACTGCAAATCGGTAACGGACGCGTGCATCGCCTCGGCGATGCGGGGGAGCGCTACGTTTGCCACGCTAACGTCAAGTTGAACAATGATATACCCGATACTGGTTGACGCCAGTGCCCGGCCAATCGTGCCTGGTTGCGCCATTGAATCTGAGGTGGAAGGGGTCATCTATCGCGTGCTCCTGTTGAAATCGAACGCTGACGGCATGTCATCTTTCCCGGCGTGGCCGGCGATACGGTAAAGGGAACCCTCAATGGGCGTGGGTCAAACCATTATAAATCATAGAAATACCGGCCATGACGAGCATGGCGGATACCGCAAGCGTAAAGTAGCGTTCAGGCATGCGGGAAATAAAATATTTACTGACGAAAATGCCCGCAATCATCGCGGCGCCGACCAGCAGTCCCGCCACGACGACAAACAAAGGTAGAGCACCGACGGCACTGAAGGTGGAGGCCTTGGTCAGAAATACGATAAGAGACGCGGCTGACTCGGTGGCAATCAGGGTTTCCTTCACCAGTCCATAGCCCGCGAAAATGGGGATCGTCAGAGGCCCGGTGGAAAACACCACGCCGGTAAGAAACCCGGTAACCAGCCCGCACAGCCCCAGTTGCCACCCGCTTAGGGTTAGCCGCCGCCGGCGCGCTTTATACATTAACGGCCCCAAGAGCAGGAAGAACAGGCCGATGCAGAAGTCTGACAGCGCCGCCGGCATCCGCCACAGCACATTCGCACCCGCTACCGCGGCGGGGATACTGAGCAGTGAATAGACCAGGCAGGCGCGCCAATGAATGTTGCGGCGCCAAATGACAACGCGCGACAGATTACTGAGCACGGAGGCGACCGCCATCACCGGTATGGCGACCTGCGGGCCGAAGCGCCAGGACAGTACGGTACGGGAAGGAGAATAATGGAGCCTCCCGTGCCCACAATGCCGCTGATAAAACCCGCCAAGGTGCCCAGCAGAGCGATAAGACCATAAATCAGCATACTTCCTCCTTGCGGCCGACCGACGGCAGCGGCGGCAAAACGCTTGCACGCCCTTTGCCGCCGCAGGGTGAATCGGGTAAGGGCAAAAAACTGTCGGCTCCTAATAACGCAATGTGAGTTTTACTGGCACATTGAAAACGGTTATTACTTTACATCAATGTAATTTGTCAGATAATCGATTAATCCGCACATCCTATGTGAGATAAAATCAACATGAGACGTCACCTACCACCCTTAAATGCCCTCCGGGCGTTTGAAGCAGCCGGCCGGCTTGGCCGTTTGGGGCTGGCGGCCTTGGAATTGTCCGTAACGCATGGCGCCGTCAGCCGTCAGCCGTCAGGTCAGACAGCTGGAAGCGTGGCTGGGGAATCCGCCTGTTTGAGGGGGCCCGTCATGCACCGGTGCTCAGTGACGCCGGGGCGCGGTTGCTGCCGGCGTTGAGCGGCGCGCTGGACCAGATGGATGCGGCGATCCGTGACATTACCGCCACCGGGGAGCAGGTGCTGAACATCGCCTGCCCGGGCACCTTCACCATGAAGTGGCTCATCCCCCGGCTGCATCACTTTCACGTGCGACATCCGGACATTGAAGTGCGCCTCAGCGCGCGCGGCACGTCAGCCGATCCGCTGCCGGATAATATGGACATGGCAATACGGGTCGGTGGCGGGCAGTGGCCCGCAGACGTGGCGGTTATCCCGCTGTTTCGTGAGTTTTTCGGTCCGGTACAGGTGCCATCAATCCACGTTGACGCCTGCACGTCGGTCAATGTTCCGCTGCTGCATACCACCTCCCGGCGTAATGCCTGGCAAGACTGGCAACGGTTATCGGAACGGACACTGGCGGGGGCTGGCGAGTCCGAATATGAGCATTTTTACTTTATGCTTGAGGCCGCGATGGCGGGGCTTGGCGTCGCGATAGCGCCTTGGCCACTGGTGGCCGACGCTGTGGCGTCAGGCAGATTGACGGCACCGTTCGGGTTTATCCCCAGCGGGCTGGATTACGTGGTGCTAAAACAGACCCGCCACAGTCGCGAGGCAGACATCTTTTGTGCCTGGTTGCAGGCGTTAGCGCGGGACTACGCGGCGGCCCCCGACTAAGCAGAAGACTGCAGCCGGGTGCCGTTCGCTGAACCGGCATCGGGGAAAGTGCTCCGGGACGATTAAGAGAGCAGGCGAGGGGGAGCCACCCGCCAGCGATTGCGGCGGATCGTCTTGCCGGCATTAAGCCAAGTCAGTGGACCGTTACCCTGTTATTGTTTTGCGGGGGAGAGGCCGGTTCAACACTGCTCAGGGGGCGATCATCGCCTGCACGTTAGCCAGCTCAAGGGCGGTGGCCAGCACCGCAGGGGGCGCGCTGTCCGTGATTAGCAAGTCAATGTCCTGCCACTGTGCCACCTGCACCAGCGACATGTGCTGGAATTTCGCCGCGTCGCACAGCAGCACTTTACACCCGGAACGACGAATTAACACCCGTTTCATTTCGGACTCATCCAGCGAGCTGTCGTAAATCCCCTGGCTGGTAATGCCCGAGGCGCTGATAAAGGCGATATCAAACCAAAACTGTTGTAACTGCTCAATGGCGGACGGCCCGACAATCGCCATTTCATCATCACGCATCTTGCCGCCCGCCAGATAAACTTCCGGCGCCTGCGTATAGCGGCCCATCGCATGGGCAATACGCACGCTGTTGGTGAAGATTTTCAGTCGTTCGTGCTTGACCAACGCGTCTGCCATTGCCAGGGTGGTTGTCCCGATATCGAGGGCGACACTCTGGTAGCGCCCCGCGACCTCGGCGGCTTGTCGGGCAATGCGCATTTTGCTTTCCCGGTGCAAAGAGAGGCGCGCATCAAAGTTTGCCTGAAGCGGATCCATAATCGGCGGGTTAAGCGTTTCCGTCAGCACCGCGCCGCCGTGCACCCGGCTGAGTTTGCCTTCCGCTTCCAGTTCAGCCAGGTCGCGGCGAACCGTCATCTCCGATACCGCCAGTTGCGCAGAAATCGCAACCACCGTCGCCCGCCCACGCTCGACCAGCATGTTTAGGATCTGTTTTTTTCGTTCCTGCGGCAGATATCGCGCTTGGGTCTCGGGTTTGGCTGGCATGACGTTGAACACTCTTCTCCGGTTTATTGTGGGCTTAAGGTGATGACGATACGATGTAGCTCACAATATTAAGCGGAAAGGGCGTATTTTCAAACTAAATTTGTTCGATTTTGTTCATTTCGTTACGTGGGGCATCCTTGCCGCGCGCGATAATGTTCCTATCAGAACCAATCCAGTACCCGGGACAGCGTCGTTATCTCCGTCACCCCCGCCGCAGAGGTGGGCGCCGCGCCATACAAGGCAACGTGCATCCCGGCGGCCTGCGCCGAGAGCATCCCGGTCGGACTATCCTCAACCGCCAGCACGGTGCTAGCAGGTAGACCCAACGCCTTCAGCGCATGCTGATAAGGTTCGGGTGCCGGTTTGCCGCAGCTCACATCATCCAGCGTCACCACCACATCGATGAACTCGCGCACCCCCAGCGCCCGCAAATTCGATTCGACAATCGCGCGGCAGGAGTTTGACACACAGGCTTGTTTGATCCCCTGTGCGCCCAGCTGGCGGATAGTTTCCCGGCTGCCGGCGATGGCGTCCAGCTCGCTGCCGTGGGCGAGGTAGTCTTCCTCAATGGATTGCAGCCACACCTCCCGACGCAAATCCGCAGGCGGCTCAGCGCGCAGGGCTTGCCAGACATCGTTGACATGCACGCCGCAAAAGCGTGACGCCGGAAGGGTGTTCAGATCGAGACCGAAACGGCGGCAGGTCGCCAGCAGCGCCCGATGGTGGAGGGGCTCACTATCCACCAGCGTGCCGTCAACATCCCAGGCTATAGCGGTAAATTTCATGTTGTCTCCTGCCGTGTCAGTGGGCGGCAGGCTTCATAAAGCAGGCGGAAGCGCTGATATCCCTGGTGATAGATTTCGCTATGGGCAGGCTCAGGGGCAATGCTGTCTTTCAGGGTGGCCCAAGCGTTGGCCCCCTGCCAATCCGTAGACGCCCCCACGCCAATCGCCGCCGTCCAGGCTGCGCCCAGGCAAGAGCCGGGGTGACCGACGAGGCGATTAAGCGGCTCGCCCAGCACATCGGCGACAATTTGCATCCATAAGGTTCTGGCCGACCCGCCATCGGAAACGATATAGCGTTTCACGGGGTAACCGATATCCACCAGCGTTTCGATATGGTGTTTAATGGCATAGGCGTAGGCCTCCAGCAGCGCCCGCCACAGATGGCCTGCGTCGTGGGTGAGCGTCAAACCATAGAGAATGCCGCGCGCATCGGGATCGTGCAGCGGGGTTTTCCCGCCGAGAAAATAGGGTAGAAAGATGAGCCCGTCACTGCCTGCCGGGCGCTGTTCCGCCAGCGTATCCAAGTATTGGTGAAGGCTTATCCCTTGTTCACGTGCGGCCGGTTCATACTGCGCCGCGAAGTGCTGCACGAACCAGTTAAGCCCCGACCCGCCGGTGGACATACAGCCGTTCGGCATGTAACACCCTGGCACCAGATGATAATCCAGATACAAACGCGGGTCAGGGCGGGTGGTTTGTGCGACGGTAAGGATATCCACGGTGCCACCGAATTTAAGCAGCACATCGCCGGATGAGGTGACACCGGCGCCGAGGGCGGAGGCAATCATATCCGCCGCCCCGCCAATCACCGGCGTGCCTGGGGCAAGCCCGGTCCAGGCCGCCGCCTGCGCGGTGACCGTACCGATAATGCCATGGGAACGCGCCAGCGGCGGGACCGCGTGCCGGGGAAGATGGGCAAAGGCGATCAGGTCATCATCCAGCTTATTACTGCCGATATCGACAAAACCCGCCTCCAGCGCCCAGTTCTGCTCGATGACCTTTTCCCCCGTAAGCTGCCAGTTGATAAAATCATACGAGCCGAACACGGTAGCAATACGCGCAAACACCGCCGCTTCATGGCGCTCAATCCAGCGGATTTTGGCGCCGACCAGCTGTTGGTTGATGCCGTTTCCGGCGCGTTGTAAAAAGCGCTGCGCGTCCATTTCGCCGCGCATCTGCATCACTTCAGCACCACTGCGGCCGTCGCTTTGCTGAATGCTCGGGCGCAAGAGGCGGTCTTCGTTATCCAGCAGTACCACGGCGGGCAGCATCCCCGTTACGCCAATGCCGCTGATTTCGCTGGCCGCGATACCGCTTTGCGCCAGTAACTGCCGGCAAATGTCGCCGACATTGGCCCACCACTGATCCGGTGACTCTTCCGTCCAGCCGCTGTGCGGGGCCGAAAGCGTGACCGGTCGGGAGGCCATACCGAGAACCTTGTCGGGCAGGCCGATGAGAATGCCGATGGTTGAAGTTGTACCAATATCAATACCTAACAGATACCGCATCATATCTTCCCGCTCCGACGACAGTGCTTAGCGCAGTTTTTCGACCACATCCATAAAGCGTTTTACGCGATCGCCATCAACCTGATTCCAGGTGTGTCCGTCCACTTTGAAGTGCGTGCCGATAACCACACTGCTGGCCACGCTGAGAATATCCGTGACGTTGTCGATATTGGTGCCGGTGTTAGCGAACACCGGCACGCCTTCCACCGCTGCACAGACTTTGCGCAGATTGGACTGTTCTGCGGGTTCGCCGGTAATCGGCCCGGAAACCAGGATGGCATCAGCCAGCGAAGAGAAAATGGCGCTGCGCGCGCGCAGCTCAATGGGCCACGCATCTAAAGAATGGGCGAATTCCGCGTTAATGTTAAAGAGCAATTTCATATCTTCCTGACCCAGATTGCGGCGCAGGCGTGAAGCGCTGGCGCAATCCGGCTCCCAGATACCCATGTCGGAGGCAAACACGCCGGTGAAAATTTCACGCACGAAGCTGGCTCCGGTAACGGCGCCGATGGCGACGCTGGCGTTGGGATCCCAAAGATAGTTAACGCCGAACGGGACTTTCAGCACCGATTTCGCCGCTTGCACCACCGCCGACATGGCGGAGACACCTTCCAGCGAGGCTTTAAACACATAGGGACGGTCATTTTCATTTCCAAACATGATCGCATCCACCCCCCCTGCCTGCAGCTTTTCCACATCGCTGATGACATCGTCAATCAGCTTGTTGAGACCGCCTTTGGCGTCGTACAGCGGCGCGCCCGGCATGGGCCATTGCGATGACCGCTTTTTTCTTATTACCCCAAAAATCAAAGATCATAATTTTCTCCGGTGTTGGCTGGTATGTCATGGTGAAAAAGCGATCAGGCGTCCTGCGACAGCTCAGGAGCAATGATCACGTTAATGTTTGCCGCAGCAATCATCGCCGCCAGCGCAGGCGGTGGCGCTTTTTCGGTGATGAGGGTGTCGATTTGCGCAAGCGTAGCGAGGTGCACCAGCGACATCCGTTGAAATTTGCTGGAGTCGCACAGCACCACTTTCTGACTGGAACGGTTGAGATAAAGGCGTTTAAGTTCCGCATCCTCGAAGGCATAGTCATAAATACCTTCTTCCGTCAGGCCAGAGATGCCCACAAACGCGATGTCGAACCAGAGGCTGGAAAACTGATGCAGCGCCGCCGAGCCGCCGATCGCCATCTCATCGGGCCGCATCCGTTCGCCAGCGAGATAGATTTCAGCCTTTACGGGGGCGATGTCATGGGCCACCCGGATGCTGTTGGTGAAAATCTTCAAATGTGAATACTGGCTGAGATAGCGCGCCGCGAGGAAGGTGGTGCTCCCCACGTCAAGCGCCAGCGTGCGGCAGGTCTTCCCCAATTCCGCCGCCGCCGCAGCGATGCGCAGCTTGGCATCGTGGTGCTGTAACAGCCGGGACGCAAAGCTGGGCTCAATGTTGTCCGTCACCACCGCGTTGCCGACCTGCGGCAAGACCGCGCCGCCATGAGGGCGGCAGACGCTTCCCTTACGCTCCATTGCCGTCAGATCGCGGCGGATGGTCATTTGGGATACCGACAGTTTTACGGCCAGCTCCGGTACGGAAACCGTCCCCTGTTGCTCCAGTAATTGCAGCACTTCAGCCTGACGCGATGCAGGTGAACGACGTAAGCGCGCGCCAGACCCGGGAGCGTGGGGGTAAACAGGTACCGCGTCGTTGTGCGTCATCACCTAACCTCGAACATTAAAATTAACAAACACAAACATACAAAACAAAATTTGTGATCGAAATTGTTTTTATCATAAGAAATTTGTTTTGTTGTATTCGTTATAATGGTGTAAAAAATAATCATCAACGCAGAGGAAGAAAACATGCAGACATTGTATTCGACGTCCGGGCACTATCCGGACCTGCAGGGCAAAGCGGCGATTATCACCGGCGGGGTAACGGGAATTGGCTTTGCCATCTCCCGCAATCTGATTCGCCAGGGCATGCGCGTCGCCATCGGCGACATCAACGAAGAAGCCGCACGGGCTGCGGCGACCGAGCTGGGCGCAGAGGCGGTAGCTTTTCACCTGGACGTTCGTTCACGTGAATCCGTCGAAGAAGGGTTTTGCTGGGTGGAAGACACGCTGGGGGATTATCACCTGTTGATCGCCAACGCCGGGGTATCAACTATGCAAAAAGCCCTGGCGCTGACGGACGATGAATGGAATTTTAACTTCGACGTCAACATCCGCGGGATCTTTCTGACCAACCAGATCGCCGCGCGTAAATTCGTCGCGCGTCAGTCGGGCACCATCGTCAACACCGCGTCCCTTGCCGCGAAAGTGGGCGCGCCGTTGCTGGCCCATTACTCGGCCAGCAAGTTTGCCGTACTGTGCTGGACACAGGCGCTGGCGCGGGAGCTGGCAGCGGACGGCATCCGCGTGAATGCGGTCTGCCCGGGTTTTGTCAAAACCGGGATGCAGAGCCGGGAGGTCCAGTGGGAAGCGCAGCTGCGCGGCATGACGCCTGAACAAGTGATAGACGATTACCTCCGCCAGACGCCGCTCGGTCGTCTGGAGACGCCAGACGATGTCGCCGAGGTGGTGGCCTTTTTGAGTTCCGACGCTGCACGTTTCATGACCGGCCAGGGCGTCAATGTCACCGGCGGGGTTTACACGGGCTGACGGTTATCACCCGCCATGAACAAACCCGGCCCAAATCGACAACAATCGAACATGGACGTTACCCGCCCCAGGATGGGCAATACGCAGCAGAGGTAACCTATTATGGCCTCCATTGAATTACGTAACGTGTCGAAATCCTATAACGGCAATCAGCACAGCGTTCGTAATGTTAATTTGCACATCCAGGATGGTGAGTTCGTTATTTTCCTTGGCCCGTCCGGCTGCGGTAAATCCACCACGTTACGTATGATTGCCGGTCTAGAAAGCATTACCGACGGCACATTACTTATCGACGGGCAGGATGTGAGCCACGTCGCTCCCCGGGATCGCAACATTGCCGTGGTGTTTCAGAGTTACGCCCTCTACCCGCATATGACGGTTGCGGAAAACATGGCCTTCGGCCTGAAAATGCGTGGCGAGCAGAGCAGTGTGATTAACAGCAAAGTGGCCCAGAGCGCCGCCATGCTGGGGCTGGATACGCTGTTAAACCGCAAACCAGCGGCCCTGTCCGGTGGGCAGCGCCATCGTGCGCGAACCCCAGGCTTTTTTGTTAGACGAGCCGCTGTCAAATCTGGATGCCCAGCTGCGCGGCGAGATGAGCAGTGAGCTTATCAAGCTCCATCGCCGCCTGGGAAAAACCATGGTCTATGTCACCCACGATCAGGTTGAAGCCATGACGATGGCCGATCGTATCTGTATCATGCGTGACGGCCATCTCATTCAGAGCGGGACGCCGCTGGAGGTCTATAACTACCCGGTAAATACCTTTGTCGCCCGTTTTCTCTCCTCCCCCTCCATTAACCTTCTATCCTGTTTAGTTCAGCGGACTGGCGCGCAGATCACCCTGCAATTGCCCAATGGGCCGCTAATTCCTGTGCCTGACTGGATGGCGGCCGATTATCACCACCTGACAGGAAACGAGATGACGCTCGGCGTGCGACCGGAGGATTTTCATGCCCACCCGCGCAGACCCGACTGGCTGCCCCTGGAGATTGCGGTCAGCGGGGTTGAAGCCCTGGGCGCGGAAAACATTGTCAGCGGCACGCTGGGTAACGTCCCGGTGGTGATTCGTCTCGACCACCATACGCACCCAACGGTGGGCCAAACGCTAGGCATTTGGCTTGATCCCAACGCGTTGCATCTCTTCCACACGGGGAACGGCGATGTGGTCAAGCGACGCAAAACGCCGGGCAACGCTGACACTATCGGGGCGTAAGGGGCTAACATGCTGCGAAAAATCGGACTTCATACCGGCCTGATACTGGCCTGCCTCTCGATTTTGCTGCCGGTCCTGTGGATCGTCAGAACCAGTCTGGTTCCGGAATCCCTGGCCTACAGCAGCGCTATTTTCCCGCAACTCTCTTGGGACAATTTTCGCTCGTTGATTGAAAAAAACGGATTTTTACGGCACTACGCCAATAGCCTGATCGTCGCCACGGGATCTGTCATCCTTGCGCTGCCGTTCGCTGCGGCAACCGGTTATGCCTTTGCACGCTTTAAAACGGGCGGCAAAGCGTCGCGCTTTATCATGCTGGCAACCCAGATGCTGCCTGCCGTCGCCCTGGTGTTACCCGCCTTTGCCATGCTGCGCTCCGTCGGTCGGGCTGACCAATTCGCTGCTAGGCCTCACGCTGGTCTATGCCGCGTTGAACCTACCTTTTCTGACCTGGATCTTGATGGGTTTTTTCGAGGGGATCCCGGTGGGTTTGGAGTGGGCGGCGATGACCGACGGCGCAACGGCCTGGGGGGCCTTCTGGCACGTGGTTCTGCCGGTCTCGCTGCCGGGGCTTGCGGCCTCGGCGGTACTGGGATTCATCCTGTCATGGAATGAGTTTCTTTTCGCTTTGGTGCTCAGTGGGCCTGATACCGCCACGGTTCCGGTGGCGCTGGCCGCGCTACAGACCTCGAACGGCGTACAGATAGGCAAAGTCTCGGCGGGAATTGTGCTGGCCGTGCTGCCACTGATGATCGCCTCCCATTTTATCCAGCGGTACATCGTCAAAGGGTTAACCTTCGGCAGTGTTAAGTAATGCCATACCAACCAGACAGAAAATCGTTGCCGTTAACACTCCGGCACCTTCACCAGGAGTTAATTATGTTGAACCGTAAAAAAATCACATTGTTATCGGGTCTGATGGTACTGAGCCTGTCGGCGTCAGTGCGAGCGGAAGATGTTGTGCTGCGTGCGCTTATGGAAGATGTCCCGGAAACGCAGATCATTGAAAAAATGCTGCCTGACTTTGAGAAGCAGTATCACATCAAAGTCCAATTCGAGAAAATCGGCTATGGCGATATGTATGATAAATTGGTATCCCAGCTGATTCAGTCGCAAAGTTATTACAACTTGCTGGAAGTGGGCTTTCTCTGGGCGGGGGAATTCAGCAAAGCCGGTTGGCTGACGTATTTGACGCCGGAGGTGAAAAAATCCGGCTTTGATCTTGCCGCCTTTATTCCCGCCACCGTCTCGCTCATCAATGTCACCGCCAATAAAACCACGCTTATCCCAATGTACAACTACTCCATGGGGCTGATTTACCGCACGGATGTGTTGCAGAATGAGAAATTGAAGAGCGCCTATCAGACTGAATTTAACAAACCGCTGGCGCAGCCCAAAACGCTGGAAGAGTATGTCACGCTGGCCAAGTTTATCAAAAAGAACGGCGCGATGGCGGGTGCGGCGATGCAGGGGCAGCGCGGCGATCCTAATAGCATGGAATTCTCGAACTATCTCTTTGCCGTGGGCGGCGACTATGTTGACGGCCAAGGCAAATCCGCGCTGAACAGCCCCGCCGGGCATAAAGCGATGTCGCTTTATGCGGACGCTATCAAAAATGCTGCGCAAACCGGTGCGCTGTCCGCCACGCTTGACGATACCGTGCGCCTGATGTGTAGCGGCAAAGCGTTCAGTATGCTGACCTATTGGTGGATGTTGCCTCAGTTGGATAACGCCACCGCCTGCCCGGCGGTTGCCGGACAACTCTCCCTGACGGTCGTCCCCGGCGGACATGGCGAAAGCGGCGGCTGGGGATGGGGTATTCCGAAGAACGTGTCGGATAAAGAAAAACAGGCCGCCTGGACCTTTATTCAGTGGGTTCAGAGTAAAGACGTGGCCACCGCACGGGCATTACAGGGGCATGCGCCGGTTCGCGCCGATGTCTATGACAATGCCGAGGTGTTGAAAAAGTATCCTTACTATAAAGACGCGCTGAATATAGTGGCGTCGGGTAAATCCTTCCCGGTCTTTTCCTATTCCGCCCAATATGAGGATGTCCTTGGGACGCAATTGTCATTGCTGGCGAGTGGCGAAAATACCGTCGATAAATCATTAAAAAGCGCATCCGACCAACTGGATAAGTTATTGGTGAAATAAGGAAAGGGGGCCGGCAGATGGCTTTAGCTGAGGAATTCATCGTGAAACCGAAGTACCGTTTAACCTTAGACAGATTCCGTGTAACAGGCTGGGCATTTGCCCTGCCTGGGTTACTGGCTCTGGCAATTGTGCTCGGCTTCCCTGTCATTTATTCCGTGGTACTGGCTTTTTCGTCTTACACGCTGCTGCATGCGGAGCTCTTCCCGTTGGCGGGGCTGGATAATTTTATCAGCGTGCTGAGTAGCGACACCTTTTGGCACTCCGCCTGGCTGACCATCCGCTATTCATTGCTGACGGTGAGCGGCGAATTTATCGTCGGGCTGGGTATCGCCTTAATGCTGAACCGGGTGGTGAAGACCCGCCCGGTGTATTTTGCGTTATTGACTATCCCGATGGCCATGTCGCCGGTCAGCGTGGCGCTTATCTGGCGCATGTTATTGCAGCCCAACCTTGGTATTATCAACCACATGTTGCAAAGCGTCGGCCTGCCGGGCGTCGACTGGCTGGGAAACCCCACGCTGGCGTTTTGGAGTATGGCCTTTATTGATGTCTGGCAGCAGATGTCTTTTGTGGTGCTGATCCTCGCCGCAGGCCTGGCATCATTGCCCAAAGATCCCTACGAGGCCGCTGAAATTGACGGGGCGAACAGCCTGCAACAATTCTGGTATATCACCTTGCCGATGCTGCGCCCGGTTTCTGCCATTGCGATCGTTATTCAGTTGATTAATGAGCTGCGCACCTACGATCTTCCCTATATTCTGACCCGCGGCGGGCCGGGGAATGCCACCGAAGTGCTGAGCTTCTTTGCCTATTGCAGGGCGTTTCTGGGGTTGTCGCTTAATGAAGGGGCCGCCGCCGCGCTGATTTTATTGTTCATCGTACTGGTGATGACCATCGTCTATTTCGTGTTGCTCGAACGCCGCAGATAGCGGCGGGACGGCGCTCGCCTGACAAGCAAAACCCGCTTAATCTTCCTTAAGCGGGTTTTCTTATAAGGGTACCGGGCATGGGGATGCCTTAACCAGTAGTGAATTGATAAATAAGAAAAAATCTTGGTTGCCTTCTGACAATCCCTCTTTTATACACCCATTTTGAACCTGTATAAGTCATTAAGCTTAGCGTGATGTACGCCATGAAGCTTAGCGCTGTGTAACTCATTAATCTTGGCGCGCTGTAAGTCATTGCGCTTTAGCTCACTGGGTAGCCGCTTGGCATAATCAATGACCAAATAATGTTGCGAGAGGCACAAGCTTCGATTTCGCCATGATGGACCCGATGAAGAAAGGATCGACTTAATCCGATCGATCTTGTTTGCATACCGAAGGGAAGGCGAATAGGGAGAAATTGGCCCTGCCTTAAAAGCAATATCATGATAACCACAAAGAAAAATCTGGCATCACGGGCGCTGCTACTCTTTCATAAACAGCTGATTTTCCCCGATACCCTTCTGACCGTCATGATGGTTATCGGCAAGGGGGCCGACCGGATTGTGATCCCCTTGCTAATAAAGACGATTGCGGGTTAACCCGTGCGGTCTAACCCGCAGCGTTAGCGTGGCGTAGCGACATCTGGCTTCACCGCCACGGTAACTTTCACGGCGCCAGGGTCTTCCTGGCACCGATCCCGCCCTCAAACAGGCTATGTCTACCAGGTGGTTTCAGCCCAACTACTCACTCCAGGCGTCAACGTTAACAACCCCCTGGACCTGCAAGGCCTCCTATTATGCGGTGGCTAGCGCTTAGGGAAATGTATGTTACATTTTTGCTTGTTTTTGTTTTTTTGATTGTTACACGATATGTATCACTTTTTGGGCATTCGCGCTCACTTATTCTTCATTGAGCAACGGGAGGTCAAACATGTTTATGGATGAGAGGAGGAGAAATATCCTCAGTTTTCTGTATAAACATAATAGCGCGACGGTTAAACATCTTGCTCAGTATTTTAATGTCACGAAAGAAACCATACGCAGCGATTTGCGGATTCTTGCACAGCAGGAATATATTCAACGCTGCCACGGCGGAGCGATTATTATCCGTAAAAGATTGCAATCAAAGTTAATTTCCGAAACGGACAATGATTTTGAAGTTCTGTTGAAACATATCAAACAGGAAAACCATGAGAAAGGTTCAGTGGAAAATATGAAAAACAAGGTCTGTATTCTTGGTTCATTTAACGTGGATATAGTGGCGAAAGTCGCGCGATTTCCTAAGGGGGGGGAGAGTCCCTGATGGCGTTGGGTAGCTCTTTGGGCCCGGGCGGGAAAGGGGTGAACCAGGCACAGGCGGCAAGTCGGGCCGGCGCCAGAGTGCATTTTGTTTCTAAGGTGGGGCAAGATCAGTTTAGCCAATTCGCTCTGGATCACCTCTCTTCGTCTGATATTTATTCTTTTAAACTTTATCAGTCAGAGGAAGAGCCGACGGGCAGCGCGATAATTTATGTTTCGCAGGAAAATGGCGACAACATGATTGCAATCTATTCCGGGGCAAATAAAGAAATCACAGAAAAAGAGATTGCGGAACTGAAAGAAGAATTGGCCGATTCCAGCGTTCTGTTACTTCAGTTGGAGAATAATTTCTCCACCACGCTTAACGCCATGAAGCTGGCAAAAGCGCTTGGCGTCAAAGTCATTATGAATCCTGCGCCTTATTCCTCAGAGATTATTCCGGCGCTGGAATATATGGATGTGATTACGCCTAATGAGACCGAAGCGTCACTGTTATCCGGCATTGAAGTGACCAATCTGGAAAGCGCTCACCGGGCGGCAGTCACCATCGCTGAGTTGGGGGCGCGTTGCATCATTATCACCATGGGTTCCCGCGGCTCGCTGCTGTACGAAAACCAGCAATTTCAGCATATCCCGGCTTTTCCGGCCATCAGCATCGATACCACCGGCGCCGGGGATGCCTTTAACGGCGCACTGGCGGCGTCTATCTCCGATGGAAAATCTCTCGTGCAGGCAGCCACCTTTGCCTCTGCATTTGCCTCACTCGCCGTTGAACGCGAAGGGGCATCGAATATGCCGGAGCGCCAGCAGGCGCTAAATCGACTAAAAAGCAAAATTTGATGATTTATCAGGCCCTCTTAGGGCCGCAAGGAGATAAAAATGAAAGAGATTAACGGTGTGGTACCGGTGATGTTAACCCCGTTCACTGCGCAGAATGACATTGACTGGCCTGGACTTGAGCGTCTGATTGAATGGTATGTCAATAAAGGGGTTGATGCATTATTTGCGGTGTGCCAGTCCAGCGAGATGCAGTTTTTGTCGCTCGACGAGCGTGTCGCGTTGGGCCGTTTCGTCGTGGATAAAACGGCGGGTCGCATACCGGTGATCGTCTCGGGGCATATCAGCGATGATATTGACGATCAGCGTGAGGAATTGCAGGCAATGGCCGCCACCGGTGCCGATGCGCTGGTACTGGTAACCAACCACCTTGATCCGGAAAATCAGGGCAGCGATGTGTTCTTCGCGACGCTGCAAAGCTTGCTGGATGCGCTGCCGGAAAGCTTGCCGCTGGGATTGTATGAGTGTCCGGCGCCTTACCGGCGTTTGCTGAGCGATGATGAATTCTCCTGGTGTGCCCGCAGCGGACGTTTTGTGGTGCTGAAAGACGTGAGCTGCGATCTGAATACGGTAAAACGGCGTGTACAGCTGGCAGAAGGGACGCCGCTGAATGTTGTCAACGCCAACGCCGCCATTGCATGGCCAGCGATCCCGGCGGGCTCGAAAGGATTCAGCGGCGTATTCACCAACTTCCACCCTGAACTTTATGTTTGGCTGTATCACCACCATAAACGAGACGCTGAACTGGCGGACGAATTGGCCACCTTCCTTTCTTTGTCAGCCGTCACCGAAACGCTGGGCTATCCGAAAAATGCCAAAATTTACCACCAGCGTCTTGGCACGTTTAACAGCAAGTTTTGTCGGGTGAATCAAGACAACGTGCTGGAAAAGTTCTGGGGGCTCGGGGTGATTCTCGACCAGATCCGCGACGGAACCGCGTTTTACAACAATAAAATCAGCTGATCCAAACACTCTGTACCGGCACCAGAGCGGATTCATTACTCTGGTGTCCAAAATCGAAGGTGCATTCTATGAGTATTCAAGCCATTGAAGATAATGTGTTAGTCCGTGCCGTCAACAAAGCAAAATGGCGGATTATACCCTGTCTGATTATTATGTATTTAATGTCTTACCTGGACCGCGTGAATGTCAGCTTCGCCAAATCGGCCTATCAGGCATCCACCGGTTTATCCGATGCCGCCTTTGCCTTCGGCGCCGGTATATTTTTTATTTCCTATGCCGTATTTGAATTACCCAGCAACCTGCTGATGCACCGCGTCGGGCCGCGCCTGTGGCTGGTGCGTATTATGGTAACCTGGGAGTTGGTCTCCGCGGCCATGAGTTTTGCCTGGAATGAGCAAACCTTTTATTTACTGCGCATATTACTGGGTGTGGTTGAAGCCGGCTTCTTCCCCACGGCTATCTATTTTATCGCGCAGTGGTTTCCCTCCCGTGTTCGGGCGCATATTATGGGGATCTTCTATTTCGGTTCCCCGATTGCGCTGATTGTCGGCGGCCCCATTTCTGGCCTGCTGCTGGATCTTCACGGCCTGGGTGGCTGGGAAGGATGGCAGATTATGTTTGCGGTTGAAGGGCTGGGCGCCTCCGTGCTGGGCATGGTGAACGGTAACTGGACCGAAAGCGTGGCGCAGAAAGAGGTATCGGCCATCCTGCCTTCCCTGCCGCAGGTGGATGCCGTGCTGGGACAAGGGGGCGACAGCTACGGTATATATCGGGCCTTTAAATCCGCCGGGCGCCCGATCCCGCTGATTACCCTTGGCGGACGCAGTGAAGAGCTGGCGTTCTGGATTGCGCAGATGGTGCTGGCAGGCGATGAGGTGCCAAAAGTTATCCATATGCCGCTTTTGAACATCGATGTGAAAGACATCGACCGGTGGATTGCCGCAACGCCGGACGGCAGCGTGGCGACGTCAGTTTACTCGCGCGAATGGACCAGGCAACTGGTGAAAGCCAATCTGACAAATAGCCCGCTGCCAGAATCGCCGCTGCCTGCTGGTAATCCGTAAATGACGGCGATGTTCAGTTTCAAGCCGGCGCCGGCGCACACCGAGCACGAGATTATTACGCTTGCAGAGGTGTCACGGCATTTTGGCGCCGTGACCGCCCTGGCGGAAGCCAACCTGACTGTCCGCGCCGGCCGGATGATGAGCATTCTCGGCCGTAACGGCGCCGGGAAATCGACGCTGATTAAGATCCTGGCGGGTACGCTGCCGCCGTCGGCGGGTAAAATCATCATCTCGGGGGAGGATGTTTCGGCGCATTACAGCATGCGCCAGGCCTACCAGCGCGGTATTCGTTGTGTCTTTCAGGATCTCTCACTCTGCCCGAATCTGCGGGTGTTTGAAAATACCCGGGTGCTGCATGACGATTTACGTGGAACCGGTTGGCGTAAGCAGGCGAAAAACCTGATTGCCGGCGCGTTGGATCTCATCTTTCCGGGACACGGTATTAACGTGAATAGCCTGGTCAGCGATTTGACGCTCTCCCAGCGGCAGATGGTGGAGATCGCCCGTGCCTTTACCGTGACGGCCACCCCCGTTCGCGTCATGATTCTCGATGAACCGACGTCGTCACTCGATCCTTCGGCGGCGCAGCAATTGCTGGTGTTCACGCGCAAAGTGCGTCAGTACGGGATAGCCTGTATTTTTATCTCGCATAAACTGCGCGAGATTGTGGAGTACAGCGACGATATCGTCATCATGCGCGACGGGAGAGTGTCGGGCCTGGAGGCGTCTCAGGGGCTGTCCGAGACAGATTTACTCGACCGTATGGGGATGGTGGCGGCCGGCGTGCTGGAGAGCATTCCGACGTCGGAACGGCGGGAGGACGGGCAAAAATGCGTAGAGCTGGTGAGCACCCGCGCGAGCGAAATGCCGTTTTACGTCCGTCCCGGCGAAGTGGTCGGGCTGGCGGGGCAGGGGCAGCGAGAACTGCTGTTACGTATCCTCTGGGGCGCGCGCGGTAAAGATCGACAGATGCAGGTTAAAGGCAGCGCGGTCTATGTTGCAGGCGACCGGCAAAACGAGGGGCTGTTTCCGCTTTGGTCGGTGGGGGAGAACCTGACGATTGGCCTGCTGGATAAGCTCAGCCGCGGCGCCATGATCGACCTCGCGGCAGAACGGCGGCTGGCGCAGATGTGGCGTGAGAAGCTGAGCATCCGGGTTCCCACCGTTGATGATGCGATTACCGGTCTGAGCGAGGGGGAATCAGCAGAAAGTGCTGGTTGCGCGCGCGCTCGCCAGCGAACCGGATGTGGTTCTGCTTGACGATCCGCTGCGCGGCGTGGATGTTCACACCAAAAATGAACTCTATCACGAAGTGCGCGGCCGGCTGAGCAGCGGCTGCAGCTTTGTCTGGTTTACCACTGAAAATGCTGAGCTGGCTATCTGTGATCGCATTTATGTGTTCAAAGACGGTGCGATTACCGACTGCTTTGCGCAGCATGAGTACAGTGAGGATCGCTTGATTCGCGCGTCTTTCCGTGAGGGAGGTGTCAATGTCCGTTAACTTACCCCATCCGATTGCTATATCCCGCATTGCGCCGGCCACGCTGCGCACGGCGATCCCATTGGTGGCGTTGGTGTTCCTGCTGACGCTGACGTTATGGCTGCAACCGCGCGTGATGTCTTACTTCGGCTGGACGCTACTGCTTAAATTCTCTTTACCGCTGATATTCGCCACGCTGGCGCAGCTCTGCGTCCTTACGCTGGGCGATGTTGATCTTGGCATCGGCGCCTTTATTTCCCTGGTCTGCTGCATTACGGCAACGCTGTTGCAGACCGATCCGCTGCTGGGGTGGGCCGCTCTGGCGCTTTGCGTGCTGTTGTATGCCGGGATGGGGGTGCTTATCCACTGGCGGGAGCTGCCGTCGATAGTGATGACCCTGGGCGCCGCTTTCGTCTGGCTGGGGGACGCGTTGCTGGTCCTGCCCAGCCCCGGCGGTCAGGCCCCGGCATGGCTGTCGCAGATAGTGAGCTGACGGCCTCCCGTCGTGCCGCTGCCGGTGTTGGTGGCACTGATGATGGCCGGACTTGGACACGGGATCCTGATGCGCACATCCATCGGGGTGATTCTGCGCGGCGCAGGCGGTAATCAGGCGGCCATTGCCCGCGCGGGTTGGTCGCTGGGCCTCATCCGCGCTGGCCGGGGTACTCGGCGTCATTGCCGGGCTATTGTTGACCGGCATCAACACGACCGGCGATCCCTGGGTGGGCAACCAATATACCTTACTCTCGATCGCCGGGGCGATCGTCGGCGGCGCCGAGTTTAGCGGCGGCATCATCTCGCCGATTGGCGCGGTGGTCGGGGCGATCATCATGCTACTGACCGGCTCGGTGCTCTCTTTCCTGAATGTCTCAACCGACTGGCAGCTGTGCCTGCAGGGAGGATTATTGATCCTGGTGCTGAGCCTGCGCGCCTTCACCACCCGGCAAGGACGCTGAAAATGACTCTGACACAGACAGTGCGTTTTATCCACAGTCGCCCGTGGATCTGGGCCTGCGCGGGCTCGCTGGTAGTTTGGTTAGCCGCGATAGTGTTTGCTCGTGGGCAGGGCGCGATGGGAATACTGCTGATTTCGCTACAGTTTGCTACGTTTTATGCCTTGGTGGGGCTGGGGCAAATGCTGGTGATCTCCTGCGGAAGCGGCAATATCGACCTGTCCGTTCCCGGCGTGATGACCCTGGCCGCCTATGTTAGCCTTGGCGTTGCCCACGCCAGTAATGCATCACTATCCCTGGCGCTGCTGGTCGCCGTCGGCATCGGCGTCGCATGCGGCGTATTCAACCTGCTGCTGATCCTGCTACTGAAAATACCGCCGATGATCGCCACGCTGGCCTCTGCGTTTGTAACACAGTCGCTGGCGATAGCCTGGTCTCGCGGCGCGAGCCCGCTACCGCCGACGCTGCTCAGTGACTGGGTGGGCATGCGCGTGCTACAGGTACCGCTGCTGGCAATCGTCATCATGATCCTGGCGGCGGGTATTGCGCAATGGCTGAAAAGAAACCGCACCGGGCGCACGCTGCTGGCTACCGGACAGAATAGGCGTGCGGCCCAACTGACAGGGCTGCCGGTTATGCGTGCGCTCATCACCGCCTATATTACCTCGGCGCTATTTGCCGCGCTCTGCGGCTTGCTGCTTTCTTCCTTTGTCGGCGGGGCCACCCTTGACCTCGGACAGGACTACCAACTGATGTCGATTGCCTGCGTCATATTGGGCGGTACCTTGGTATCGGGAGGCTATGCCACGTCCCTTGGCGTCTGGTGTGCGGCAATGCTGTTGGTGCTGACCATTACCATGCTTAACATCCTGCAGGTCAGCCCCGGTACACGTTATCTGGTGACCGGCCTGATTATCGTCACCGTGCTGGCGGCGGCGAAAAAACCGGGTAGGAGTAGCCACTGATGCGCACGATACCCCGCATAGATTGTCATCATCATCTGTGGCGCCCCTCGCGGTATTGGTACCCGTGGCTCCAGCCGGATGCCGAGCGCCCGACGGCGGTCTTTCCCGATCTCACGCCCATTGCAGGGGATTACTGGATCGAGGACTACCTGGCCGATGTACGGGCAGCCGGGGTGGAGAAAAACGTGCATTTAGACAGCGGTTATGTCCCCGAGGATCCGGTCGGGGAAACCCGGCTGCTGCAAAGTCTGGCCGATGAGTATGGTTTTCCCCATGGCATCGTGGCGCGGGCGGCGCTCGAACGGCCGGATATCCAGGCGATGCTGGAAGCGCAGCGCCAGTTTCCGAATCTGCGCGGCGTACGCCATATTCTCAACTGGCACCCCGATGCGGCGAAACGCTTTACCGCGCGCAGCGACTGGATGCAGGACAGCCGTTGGCTGAAAGGGTTTTCCCTGCTGGCCCGCTATGGTCTCTCATTTGACCTGCAGATCTGGCTGCAGCAAATGCCGGAGGCGGCCGCGCTGGCCCGCCGTTTCCCGGCTATCTCGCTTATCCTGAATCACGCCGGCATGCCCTTAGACCAAGATAGGGCAGGGCGACACGCCTGGCAAAAGGGACTGCGCCAGCTGGCCGCCTGTGAAAACGTCACCGTGAAGATCTCCGGCCTGGGCATGGTCTTCCCTGACTGGCACCTGGACAAGGTGAGTTGGTGGGTGGGGGAGATTCTTACGGTGTTTGGTGTACAACGCGTGATGTTTGCCAGCAATTTTCCGGTCGATAAGCTTTACGGCAGTCTACATGACCTTTATCAGACGTTTGACCGCCTGACGGCAGAGCTGAATGATGATGAGGCGGCGGCGGTTTTTTTCCATAATGCGGCGCGAGTTTATCAATTGGGGGACACTACGGGGATTTGAACTGCTCCTGCCTTACGGCAGATATGGCCCAGGCTGGATCCGCCAGATTTTCCGACACGGAGGAAGCGCTGCAAATGCATCGGGAGGATTTTGACTTTGCTTATAGAAATTGAATTTAAAAGAATGGGTATAGCGGGGTGAAAGCAAGAAGATGGCTCCTCTGACTGGACTCGAACCAGTGACATACGGATTAACAGTCCGCCGTTCTACCGACTGAACTACAGAGGAATCGCGAGAACGGTGCGAATCGTAGCGGGACACCGATGGGGTGTCAACGGATAACCGTATGAAACGGCGCGATTGCGCAAGGCTTAGCCGAATTGGTGATTTTCAGCGCCTGATGACAACCTCAGACGCTGTTGCGACGCCGTGGGTACGCCCGTTTCAGGGATGCGGGTTGTCACGATCAGGCGCCTGAGTCACGCCGCGCGCATCCTGTGCACGGCCGGCGTGCAGGGCCGTGAGCCGCGACAGCGGATCCTGGCGATAAAAATGGACAAAACAGTGGTAAAGATCGGCAAACCGCTCCGCCAGCAGTTCGGGAGAGCTAAAAAAGTATTCCGACAACACGGCAAAGCACTCCGCGGGATCGCTTGCGGCATAGGCATCCATACTGGCCGCGTCTTCGCCGACCTGCTCCACTTCATCCTGCAGATCCACCATGGCGCCATGCAGCAGTTGCTCCCAGCGGGCGACCTCGCGTAGCGGGATAAGGGGAATGCCGTTCACGACGCCTGCGTTACGTAAATCGAGTTTGTGAGCGGTTTCATGGATGATCAGATTGAAACCTGACAAATCGAACGAGTCCTGAATTTCGAGCCAGTTCAATACCACCGGCCCTTGATCCCAACTTTGTCCGGAATGTACGACCTCACCTTGATGCACCAGGCCAAAATCATCCTGCCAGCTATCCGCCACCACGAACGGCGCGGGGTAGATCAGCACCTCGTGGAAGCCATCCAGCCATTCCAGCCCGAGCTCCAGCACCGGCAGAGAAAATAATAGCGCGATCCGTGCCTGCTGCTGAGCATCCAGTACCAGGCCCTGCAGGGGAACCAGTTTTTTTTGGCGCAGAAATTTCTTCGCCAGTGCCACCAATTTTTGTCGTTCGACCGCCGAGAGCGGGGTTAACAGCGGAATTGACGCCGCCTGATCCCAGTTCGTTTCATCTGAGCTGGCGGAATGTGCAGTTTGCCATGGCCATTTGATCATCATGTTGCTCGATAAGTCGTCACTTGAATCCTGGGGACGGATTAATACTGTCAAAATGCCGCAAAACAGGGCATGATAGCAACCGCAAAAAAGGAGAGATGCCGGAGCGGCTGAACGGGACGGTCTCGAAAACCGTTAAGGGAGCAATCCCTTCCAGGGTTCAAATCCCTGTCTCTCCGCCATTTTTCAGTAGCTCATGACTAGTTTTTTGCTCTGTTGAGCTCTCCACACTATGATTTTCACAAAATCAAGATTTGATTTCCGCAAAATAATGATTTCTCTCTAAGCTTGCAAAATGCTGCCTCTGCGACGCAGTGACCTGAATTTTCAGGTCATCAACGAGCACCATACTTTCTATTGAGCGACCCCTGAAAATCGTATTTCCCTGCAGGATCTTTCGTAATCTGACATCCCTTTTCGCTTCGCGATCATGAAGCGTGAAAATTATTTAAGTGAATAACCACGGTCAACAGCAACAGGATTTAGCACCCGCATGACGCTGTGTTTACACCCAAAGGGACAATGTCACGTTAACACGCCACGTTGTGCAAGGTATGCCACCTAGTGTGAGTGCCAATAGAAACCCACAAAATCATTCAAGAGGCTTTCTGCCCGGATACCGAAAGAATATTTCACCGCGATGATGACGTCTTTCGGTGTGACGTCGACTTCACGCAGGCGCGCAGACTCTTCGCAATCCACGGTCATTCGCCCTTTTCTCCCGGATAGGTCAGACCGATCGGTTTTCTGATGGTATCGAGTGTTTCCATGATGAGTACGCTTTCGTCAGGGGGTAAAATGGTTGACAGGGTACCGGTTCTGACAAGATGCTCCATTTCAAAGGCCTGAAACTGCATACCGCGATGTTCGACCGCATCGTTATACTCTTCGAGCACATTGCCCTGATAATCTTCAAGGCGAAATGAGGTGGGTCTATGCCAGGGTGGGGCGAGTACAATGCGTGCTTTCGTACCATAAATGACGGCCATAATTCTGGCCAGTACAATCAAGGGCTGCTACGGTCGTTGCCAGCGCTCCCCCTTTGTATTGCATGACAGTGGCAACTTCGGCATCCACACCCGTATCCTTAAAACGGGCCGTCGCCGTTATTGCTGTCGGAGCGCCCAGAATATCAAAGGCGAATGAAATGGGGTAAATACCGAGATCCAGTAAGGCTTCACCACCGAGTTCCAGTGCATTTATACGATGTTTGGGATCTGTCGATAGAAACTGGCGATGTTCCGCAGACACCGACTGTAGGGTACCCATAACACCGGAGTCAATGATTTCGTGGATACGCCTCGTATGCGGCAGGAAACGTGTCCACATGGCTTCCAGCACAATCAATTTCTTGGCGGCTGCATAATCGATAAGTTTTCTGGCCTCACGAGCATTTAAGGTGAACGGTTTTTCAATAAGGACATGTTTGCCCGCGTCCAAAGCGAGCAAGGCGGCTGACATGTGCTGTGGATGTGGGGTGGCTACATAAACAATATCAACAGCGGGATCCTGTACAAGGTCTTGATAACTAGGATGTGCATGGGGGATGCTGAATCTTTGGGCGGATGCTTCGGCTTTTTCCTGTGATCTCGAGCCAACGGCTGCGACAGTGAGCCCAGCCCCAATGAGATCCTGTGTAAATAATTCTGCAATCCACCCTGTAGCCAGGATGCCCCAACCTAATGATTTCTCCATCGATTTTTTCCCTCGCAGTGTTGTATAAAGACAGCGTAAAGATAAGACGAAATGAGATATAGACGAGTGGCTCGGTGCTAAGCAGGGGGACTATCGCTAAATTGACCGGCAAATTTAGGGAATTAATCCAGCCAGCGCAGAATAGAGTGAGTGTTATTATAGTGAATCAGCACAGGTTTGGCAGCTACCTCAGCGTCATCTTGCGATGAGACGCATTAAATGACAAACCTGATTTTCTGAAATCCTTATTCGCGCCTGGCCCTGCGGGTCCGCCGCAAAGACAAAACCTCTGATGACCAACCTAATGCGAACCGGCGGCGGGAGTACCCTGGTGGAAGATAAGCTGCCAGGTTTCCTCCTTCGCACGAAACCAGTGCGAGGCGCGCAGGGATGCCCGGGCACCATCAGGGTAGACAGTTTTATAATGCAGGATCAGGTTGTCTTCTCCCATCATTAAGAGATGAAAATCGCTGCTAAGGAGCGCAGGCGCCTTTTTTTCATTTATCAGCGCAGCTATGGTGTCTTTCCGGTTAACCCATATGCCTGAACGGGTAATTTCGCAGAACGTCGGATGGAGTATCTGCTCAAGCCAAGCCCGGTCACTCCGCTTCTCGGCGTGCAAGCTACATTCTAATGCCATAATCGATTTTAAGAGCATCTCGCTTCTCCTCCAGGAACTCCGCCGCCAAGCTTTTACACTCCAGCATCCATTCGCGCCGCAGAGCGCGCTTATCATCCCCCCGGGCTTTCGCTGGCCGATTACCGGTTGACGATTGCCTGACGGCGCCAAAGGGGGCTTGCCCCTTCAACTAAAGCATACTCTGGCCAACTTTCTATCATGGTGTCATGGTTTTTAATCACAGATTTGCACTTTCCGCCCGAATTATGAAATTCAACCAATGACCACCTGGTCAGTATGCCCGATGCCGGATCAAAGAATCTAAACTTTATCGTATTTGCACTCAGTTTGCCTTTTGTCTTATTTTTAGCGGGTTCGTTTCTAAATCTATTTTTTTTCTGAATCACATATGTCAATTTTCAATGTGGCTGGCGCTCCTGAGGGTAAATCCCAGCGAACAGTATTATTATCCCATGTCCAATACGAACACGCTGCGTCCCGCAGTTTAGGACCGGCCTCAATGGTTCTTATCTTTCCCTGGATAAACTTTAATAGAACCTCAAAAACTTCGTGCTGCTCTAAAATACGACTGTGTTTCTCACTGGTTCCCCGCTTTAAATCGGCATTGACCACCAGATACAACGCCTGCTCGATAATGCCCTGTTTTACTTTGACTAATTCAATCATTTTCAATAACATAAGTCAATACGCTGTCTTCAGAATAGGTGTTGATGGTTTTTTCGTTTAATCTCTTCAAAAAAGAGGAGGATGGCGCCATATCATTAACAGCGTCTGTGCATATGCCACCGATTGGGCCAGGACACCAACCCGCAAGCATGGCCCCATAATTTGGACTGGCTAAAGTGATCAACTTCACCACATCAAGGCTAGGGTGGTCAGCAGCCATTTTCCTGATGACCAACCCGCCCATAGAGTGACCGATAAGAATGATTTTTCCTATGGGTGAGATAGTTTCATTTATCCATGTCCAGAGTCTATTGGCGTTATTCTCAATGCGTTGTTCCGTTGATTTACTATAGTCAAACTTATAAATATTAGGGTGGTTGTGTTGAAGAAAGAAGTTCTCAAGATTGTTCATGACACTGGGGTTGCCATGATAACCATGGACTAGAACGATAGGTATGTTTGCTGTTTCTTCCATTTCAAACGATCTCCATATTATTATATTAATATCCAGGGAATAAGGCTAAATGGCAGCGAGACACCAAGAAAACGACATTTAGCGAAATTCACTGAAATCCGCGCCCAATGCGGGGGTAGGTTAAAAGCGATAGAGTTGACTGGCGCTGAAGCTGGCGAAATGGGCTACGCGCCTATAATTTGTTGCGCTACTTACGTTCGTGGCAAAGTACAATCCCGTCAGCAGAAAATCGGTCTTATTCCGCAGATGGAAGCCCCTTTTCTTTGACGAAGTAACGCGATGAACCTCACTCTAATGAAGTTGTCCTTTTCCTTACAGCTAACTTAGGCGTGTAGACCATAGACAAGATTTATGAGCACATGGCATTAATGAAAGTCCGGCTTCGCTCCGCCCGGATATGCGTAAACGCTATCGTTATCCTTGAATGGGTGTTCGTCTTTCAGGACCATTAACGAGCTTTAAAGGTAAAGGCTGGCCGCGGAGCGTTTTCGCGGCCTGATACGAATAAGGGGAGAGAGGGCTGAGGATAATAGGCAGACGATCGAAGACAAGGATTCAGGCGAAAAGGAAGAATTGAGCGAATCTTCAAACCTGGGTTCTTTTCCACTGGCGACCCTGAGGCATGGGCTCAATAGCGCCGTCCTGCAGGGGATCACAGTCGAACATCGACGGGCTGTGGCGGCGCTTTGCCGGGCGATAGAGCACCACCAGACTAGACCTGTCAGTGACATAATATCTGATTTTCAGAGCCAGGAAGGGTGTTTGCACATCAGGACAGGGGACATTTGGGAAACGCCGTTATTCATCTTAATGCGCGATTTACAGTGAGGAGATTCCGATAAGGATGGATCATTACCTCTTTGCTCTGGCTGGTTGCGAACGCATTTCTTCCATGACTTCGCTAAAGATCCCCTCTGTTCGGATAAAGGTGGCGCTGAGCCAGCGTCGGGTTGGCGGCATCATTTATGAGAGAGGCCCATGGATTACCGATGTTTCACTATAGACAAAAACGGTCTGACCAAAAGTCGCCAAAGCAGATGTTTGCATTTCACCCGCCAGGGCATGTGATGTTTTAAGTTTTGCCAGATGGCCAGGTGCGTCGCTGTGGGTTTAGGGGTGTTACTGATATTAGACTGACCGGCATGTATGCTATGCAAAATGACCGGCGGCACGACGGCGCGAACCTGGCACAGCGAGTAATCCTGAAAGAGAGAAAATTTGTCCGCCACCATCCATACCGGATAGAGGGCCGCCGCCATATTGCGCGCGGCCGCGCGATTAATGACATAGTCGTGTGTCATGGCGGCATCAATGACTCTGTGCAGGCTATGCGTTTCATCTAGCACATGAATGGGTTTCTTCAGGTATTGCTTGCAGGTAGTGAGCAGGGTCAGCAGCGGCCGATTGGGATCATTGCGCAGAGCGATTTGTTGAATAAGCGGAATGGCTTCCGGCGTAAGCTTGGCATCATCCTCAAGGATCAGAGCCTGTTCCAGGCCCCGCTCGCAAATAAGGCGATAGATATGGATATGGCTAAGCGCACACCCTATTTCACCCGGACGGGTGGCGTAGTTGATGGTACGTGTATGCTGCACAATTTCCTCGCCGCTGAGAGAGTGACCATTCACGGCTTCGGTAAACTCATAATCCAGGTCGTAACGCCGGCACTGATATTCAATACATTGACGGCGCCTAAAGGATTCTTTCAGATTGATGATGAAAACTTTCACGCCTTTCCCCTAAGGTCGATTAAAAAGATGCGCGTCTCTATTACGCGACCGCAATAAATGAGATGTGTAAATATATTTTTTGTTATATATATCACTTTTGAAAATATTGAATTGCATCCACCTGTTTCCATGGTGGCTTAGATGCTACAAGCGTTGTGAATAATAGCAGCAAAACTTCTGCTCTGGCGAGAAATTCACGCACTCTTTATCATGCGAGTTTTGTAGTGTTAGATTCTTTATTCAATGGATTTTAATAATAAAAAATATAATTTTTCCTAAAGTAAGCTGAATTCTTTTTGAGGCCGGGACGAGCAGACTAATAATCCGCACTCGGGTGACGCATGTTTAACGTGACACCAAACCAGACATTTTTAAACCTGGCGTTGCTTACCTGCCTGGGCTGGCGTTGGTTATGCCATTCAGAGGATAATGGCGCCTGTTAGCCTCTAATAAGGAATGATTAACGTGTTAAGGGAAAGATGCCCCAGGTCACACAACGTCAGGGGTGCACGTCCAGCGAAACGGCATCATACGCTCCCTGCCACTCACGTCGATGGGAGAAAGCATTAGCACCATCGTTCTACACAGCAATGCGGGCGTGTCGCTATGTGGTTAACTGCGTAAGATGTAAAAAATTTCTTTTAAAATTAATTTCTGTATAATTATACCCATATAGGAGGGTGACTACCTCTGGACAATAAGGGTCTTAGAACAATTCGATCAAATTAACACTAGAATAAAAGGATTTTTCTGATGGCGCTCCGTGGATTCTTGTGGATAATATTGGCCCATCGGCCAGAATGCCAATTCCTTAAGAAATAAATCTTCAGGGTTGGGGGAAATGTATTGACAAGCGACACATTCCGTTTAATAGTTATTCTCTGACGACCCAAAAACTGCTGGCCAGATCGCTTCTTCCCGGTATGTATAGGTTGGAGGGATTCCGATGGCGTCGAGTGATGATTTAAAATTATTTGCTTCAATTAATTAATAAAGATGATACGGTCTCTGTGTCACTTTTAATGGGTGTTACCGTATAAGGTCGGTAAAGCGAGTACTTTTAACATCTGAGCCCTCAGCTTTTACCTTATAAAAGAATCAAAAGTATTAATCGTTAGAATAGATAGTCTTCGCCAAAGCGTAATGCTTTCCTATCGACGGGCGTTATCCAATCGCGCCTAATGCTACTGGAGCTGCCGCAGAACAGGGATAGACGGGGGAATTTTCAGAATTATCTTTAGCAGTTTAACGTATTTGACATCGTAATGATTAGCGACTCTGTTTCGCGTAAGCATTACGGCGGGAATAAACGGTGCGGCCGAAACACGACTGCGCCCAAGCCAGGATATCGCCATGAAAAAATTGATAGCTGTGGTGGGCGATAATTCCCAGAAAGGGAACGTCGCCCCTGAAATGAATAGTCAAGAATGGATGGATGCAATAAATAGAGAGTTGTCCACTATTGTCAACAATGCGGGAATCACTGTAGAAGACGATAATGAAGAAGCGCTCTATGCAGCGCTGAGCAGATTGCTGCGACGGGCAGGGGAGTAAAAAGCGAGTCGCCCGCCGCAAATCAATCGCTCATTACAACAATACGTAAAAGATTCGTCTAAAACTTACCCGGTGGCACGCGTGGCTTTATCGCAGCGCGATCTCCTTTCGGCATTTGATGAGATACCTGATGTAAGAAACGACGAAAATGGCGTAAACGGTGACGTCGTAAAAAAGGCTAGGCATTACCGCATATTTTCGTGTCGAGAAAACAGACTATTCTTTTGCCGGCTAGCGCCGTTGCGCAGCGCTCGTTGGTTAATAGTCGTTCCCTCGCCTGCGTGTCGACTTGCTGCTTTAATGCAGATTGTGCTTCCGCCAGTTCTTGCTCAGCGCGCGCAACCTTTTTTTGTTTTTTGTTAATTTTATCGCTATTGCCCGTCTGGCGGGCCTGGGCGAGTTCGCGTTGCCGTTGCGCCAATTTGCTTTTCTTATCGGTGACTTGACGTTGACGATCTGCCTGAAGCTGGTCATCGCGGCAATGGGTGGCTATTTCAGACAATGTTTTCTCCAGACCTTCCGCACGCGCAGTATTACCCTGGGCGCGGGCATGAGAAAGTTGCGTTTGTACCGACTGCTGCTTGGCCGCACAACCGCTGGCCGCCAGCGCGTTTTGAGCAGAAAAGCCCATCATAAAACCGAAAAACATCAGATAAGAAAATGTTAATTTCATTGCTGGTCCCTTTCAAGGTAAAAGATAAACGCATGCATAATAATTTTAGCTTAACTTTACCAGAGTTAACCGTTGGGGGAAATATGTCATTCTTCCTGTAGGGTGCGAAAAAGTGACTCAGCGCTAAATGCGAGCAATAAATCGTAACTCACCGTCTGGGATGCCTCATGACGGGTAATCTTACTGAAAAAGTCTTATTGAGAATAATTATAGTTAGATTTTAATGATGTCCCAATCCAACATATCTGTCTTACGATTATCGTGGGGCGGGATTATAGCGACGTTGGCTATAAGACTACCCCACATAACCGCGATGTGAAAAGTTTAAGATTAATCCCTGAGCATACTTTTTTCGTTAGACGAAGAACCTGTTTGGCGCTTTTTCACAAAAACGAGAGGAATAAGTAAATGTTCTCTATCACCTTAGTGGTAAGTGTAAAGGTGATGTATCACATATAACCGCCCTGAGGCTGTTTGAACGTCTCTACTGGAAAGTGGGCTACCAACGAGCGGCGAACCCTATCGGTAGCGCCGTTTTATAGAGGGTGATAATAGTCATTATGGAGTTGTTTTACTTTGCGCAGGGTAATGCATCAGCCTAATGCGTTAATTGGCGCCTTTAATTTCTCATTGGCAAAAAAAGCTGTTTTTTTAAAACCTGAACTCACATAATAAGCATATGAATTTTATTATTTTATAGCGTAGACGGTAAATGATTATCATCTGGATTAAGCATCATGATTGCTAAGCTGCCTAAAAAAAGTCTGACGCGTCTTGCCTCCCTGGTATCCCTTGGCGTCGCGTTAGCGCTGGTATGCATCAAAATTTGGGCTTGGCTTGAAACCGGCTCCATTGCATTACTGACCTCAGCGGCGGATGGTTTGGTTGATGTATTGGCGTCGATGGTCACGCTGGTGGGGGTATATTATGCTCAGCGGCCGGCAGATCGCGGCCACCGGTTCGGTCATGGTAAAGCCGAAGCTATCGCCGCTTTCGTGCAGGCGCTGCTGCTGGCGGCGGCGGGGGTGGCGTTGGGCGTAGAGTCCATCAGCCGTCTAATCACCCCTCAGGCGCTTGCCGCGCAGGGACTCGGTATCATTGTGATCGTGGCCAGTACGCTGTGCGCCAGCCTGCTGGTGACGATGCAAACGCTGGTAGTGAAGTATACGCAATCGATGGCGATTGCCGCCGACCGTGCGCATTACATAACCGATATAGCGGTGAATATCGCGGTCCTCTGCGCGCTGGTCCTTGAAAACCAGTTTGGCTGGGTCAGGGCAGATGCCAGCGGTGCGCTGGCGATTTCCTGCTATATGGTATGGAATGCGCGCGGCACGATTCAGTCAGCGATGCTGCAATTGCTTGATCGCGAACTGGATAGCGCCGATCGTCGGCGTATTACCGCCGCGGTGCTCAATTGTCCTGGCGTAGAAGGGGTGCATGACCTGCGTACCCGCAACGGCGGCGACAGGGTTTTCGTGGAGCTGCATGTGGAAGTGGATGGGCAGTTGACCGTCGATGCGGGGCATGCCATCTGCGATCAGGCCGAAGCAGCGGTCAAGGCATTGTTCGTTGCGGCTGAGGTTTCCGCACACCTGGAGCCGGCCGGTATCGCGGATGAACGTTTCGACGATCTCATTAAATAGCGCTTCAGGCGTTAACCCCTGGCGTTGAAGACGGACGTCTTACAAGCGAAAAAAAACACCCACCGAAAAAAAACGTGGGTGCCCAACATCACTTTCGTCATCACCGGAGTGGGATGACCTAATGAAGCTACCATCTAACGGCAATGCGAACAAATGAGAAAGGCTAATTATTTACATTAAAATATTCATCGATATTATAGCCTTAGCCGCAAGGGCAGAAGGGAGGCTCGGCCAGACCTTCGGTGCATATTGTCTGACAGGTAATGCGCGAGGGGGGAGGACTTTCATTTATCGTCGAGGAAACCCGGGAAATAGGGTGTTATACGGCATTGTTTTAAGAATCGGTCACTTCGCAGGCTGAAAGTTAGCGATACCGCGAGTTTGTGCTAAAATGGATACATGTCTAACAAAAAGGAGTTGGTTATGAAGAAAGTATTTTCTGTGTGTTCAGCGGTAATTCTTTCAGCCTTTCTCGCCGGCTGCTCAAGTAACTATGCCATGCATACCAATGATGGCAGGACTATCGTCAGTGATGGCAAACCCAAGGTCGATGATCAGACCGGGATGATCAGTTATAAAGATGCCAATGGCACGAAGCAGCAAATAGCACGAACCGATGTGAAAGAAATGGTCGAAATCAAGTAATGTCGGGCTGATTTCCGGCTTACACACACATCCCCGCCGTCGGCGGGGTTTTTTTGCTATCTACGCCGGAAGCGGCAGATTTTTTATTCGTTCGGCCCGTACATTGCACGCCGCATGCACGCCTCAGACGGGCTAATTGCAATAAAATATGACCAGAGAGTTAGGAATGCGTAATCATCGACTAAAGATGCGTAAAACGCCTTGCTTAATGGGGTAATTGGCGCTTTGATTAATGTAATAACAGGGTTGATAGGTGCGATATGAGAAAATTACTGGTACTGCTGTTATCCGCCAGCCTGGTGGCGCCGGCGGCGGTGCTTGCCGGTCCTGGTGGTTACCACGGCGGACCCGGTTTTGGCGGCCCGGGTTGGCATGGTCCTGGACCCGGACGCGGAGCACGCTTTCCCTTCCTGCCTGGCGCGGCGGAAACCGTGTTGATCGCAGGTCTGACTTATTACGTGCTGAACGGGATCTATTATCAACGGCAAAATGACCAATATGTTGTCGTTGAGCCGCCGTCCGCACCGCCAACGTATGTGGTGGCCGGTAACAATAGTAATATGACCGTGCTGGACATGAACGGTGAGCGCTTCTACGTGAGCCAAGGCCACTATTACCGTCGTAATATCAACGGCGAGTACCTGGAAGTGCCCCGTCCGCCAGGGTTGTAATGTGCTCCCCTGCTGGAAAGGCCTGCCTGCGGCAGGCTTTTTTTTGCCCGTCTGAAAACGCTAAAAACATGTTGTTACCCGCCTGGCGCCGCCCTGAATATGCATTAAAATTACATAACAATTTAGCACTGTCATTTCCCCGCCCATCGGCGCCTATTCCGGGAAGGGGTATCTGGGAGGTCAGGTGAGGACATATAAAAAGTCTCGCCGCGAGCGCTGGATGAGAACTCGCCAGAAGGGTTTTCTCCACTATATTTTGATTCGCAGCCTGCTGGGCTGGGGCGTCACGAGTGCCGTGGTGCTGCTTTTATTGGTGTATTGGTTATTCGATACGCCGGTAATCAATTTTGCCGGCCTGCTTACTTTTTTTGTCTACGTTCTTATCAGCGTGCTACGTGGTTGCATTAAATGGGTCATGATGGAAAAAGAGCTGAAGTCAGGATCGAAATAGACTGCCTCTGTCTTGATTAAGGGGCGCCCGGACAAAGAGTGGTTCCCGCAGGCAAAACCGATTACTATGCCTGCAGGCGTTAACTTGCCCCACGTCGGATTTAAGCCGTTATCCCCAAGGATGCCACCATGTCTGATGCGATCGAAAGTCAGTTGGTCCACCGTTTTTTCCGCTATCTGGCGGTGACGTCACAAAGCGATGCGGCGTCCGGTCAACTGCCCAGTACCCCCGGGCAACAGCAACTTGCGGCTATGCTGGCCCAGGAGTTAACCTCTCTCGGGCTTGATGACATCGTCATCGATGGACAAGCCACGGTCACTGCAGTCAAACGGGGTAATAAGCCCGGTGCGCCCCGAATCGGCTTCATTGCGCATCTGGATACTGTGGATGTCGGGCTGTCGGCGGACATTCATCCACAGCGGCTAGCGTTTACCGGAGACGATCTCTGCCTTAATCCGCGCCAGGATATTTGGTTTCGGGTGGCGGAGCATCCTGAAATTTTGCCCTATGCCGGGCAAGATATTCTGTTTAGCGACGGGACCAGCGTGCTTGGCGCGGATAACAAAGCCGCCATCAGTGTGATCATGACCCTGTGGAAAATCTGACGCCCGCGACGCCCCATGGTGATATTGTGGTCGCGTTTGTGTCCGATGAAGAAATTGGCCTGCGGGGCGCCAAAGCGCTGGACCTCGGCCGGTTTGCGGTGGATTTTGCCTATACCATCGATTGCTGTGAACAAGGCGAGGTGGTCTATGAAAACTTCAACGCCGCTGCGGCTACGGTCGTTTTCACCGGCGTGACTGCGCATCCCATGGCGGCCAAGGACGTGATGGTGAATCCCATCCTGATGGCGCATGATTTCATCAGCCGCTTCGACCGCGCGCAGACCCCAGAATGTACGGCATCGCGGGAGGGGTATATCTGGGTCAACGGCATGAGCGCCAATGCGCATCAGGTCACGCTTTCCCTGGCGGTGCGCGATTGTAACCTGCAAGCGTTTCACGATCGCAAACAGCAGATCCACGCGGCAGCGGCTGAAATAGGCCGGCGCTATCCTACTGGCGACATCTCGGTCACGATACATGACATCTACGGTAATATCAGCAATGCGCTAGGAGATGACCGGCGCGCCATTGATTTGCTGTTGCATGCGTTGGAGCAGCTGGCGATTGCGCCTAAAATCATTCCCATGCGCGGCGGCACTGACGGTGCGGCGCTGTACTCCAGAGGAATATTTACCCCTAACTACTTTACCGGCGCCCATAATTTTCATTCGCGCTTTGAGTTTTTACCGGTCAGCGCCTTTGTTAGCAGTTATTTGCTGACCCGACAGATTTGCCTGCTTGCCGCCACACAACCCTAACCGGTATGGGGTTGCCGCCCGCAGCATCAGGCAAGGGCGACACCAAACAGGTAAAAGAGGAAACCCGTCGTATCATGCCAATTGTTATTTCGCGTAATAACGCCACGCTGCTGGGAGGCGCGGCGATTTTACTCTGGAGCACCAATGTCGCGTTAATACGCGACATTAGTGAAGCGTTAGGTGCAGCGGGCGGTGCTGCGATGCTTTATAGCGTAAGCACGGTGTTTTTATTATTGCTTATCGGCTGGCCGAAAGTGCGCGGCTGTTCCCGCGCATATTTTTATTGGGGCGGTCTGTTGTTTGCCGTCTACGAAATCTGCCTGGCGCTGTCCCTCGGTTATGCTAGCGATCGGGGCCAGGCCATTGAATTGGGCATGATCAATTATCTGTGGCCATGTTTAACCGTGATGCTGGCAATTCTGATGAACGGCCAGCGCGGGGGATCGGCGGTGTATGCCGGGTTATTACTTTCTCTCTTCGGTATCGGTTGGTTAATGTGCGCTGATGGAACCTGGACGCCGTTACACATGCTGCACAATATCAGACAGAATCCGTTGAGTTACACTCTGGCATTCTGCGGAGCCATCATTTGGGCACTTTATTGCAATGTGACACGGAAATACGCCGGCGGCAAAAATGGCGTGGCGTTGTTCTCGTTAGCCACCTCCTTACTGTTATGGCTAAAATACGGCTTTAGTCATGAAGCGACACTGGTATTCACCAGTACGGTCATCCTCCAGCTTTTAGTTACCGGCGCCATAATGGGCGCGGCTTACGCCGCATGGAACATCGGCATTATTCAGGGCAATATGACGCTTCTTGCCACCGCTTCTTATTTTACGCCCGTGTTTTCGGCGGCGTTCGCCAGCCTATGGCTGGGTGTCGATTTAACCCCCGCTTTCTGGCAGGGAGTGGTCATGGTCTGCGCGGGGTCGCTTATTTGCTGGTGGTTTACCCGACGTGCTTGATAAGCTCGGATGAGTGGGGGGGACGCACCGGCGATGACGCCTCAGCAAATGAGCCGTCCTGGTTGGAGCAACCGGAAGCCCCGGACTCTGTTCAGTCGATAAGTTAATAACTAAAGGTTAATAATTTTCCAATCAAACGCCTAGGGCAATTACCGCCATCCCGCCCGCTCGACCGTCTGGCGAAAGAGTGAACGGCTGACTACGCTTTCAGCATTGATAGCGCGATACATTCCGTTGTCAATATTAAAGCACAACACGGGTTGTTGCTAATGACACACTGTCATGATCATCAATGGAGGCTATTATGGCTGAACATCGCAACGGTGCCGGAAATTTTGCTGAAGATAAACAAAAAGCGTCTGAAGCGGGTAAAAAAGGGGGGCAACACAGCGGTAGCGGCGGCTTCAAAAATGACCCGCAAAAAGCCTCTGAGGCAGGAAAAAAGGCGGCATGCATAAAGGGAAATAAAGCCGTTCTTCACGGCGTTTTACGCCGGCTTTCCACAGGCAATAACACCGCCAGCGCCGTCTGGCGGTGAAACCTATCTCACGTTCCCCCTGCGCTTTCGACCGTTACATTTGTCGATGTTCGTCCCGAGAAAAAGTGTTCATCAGGAGTAGATATGGATTTCGTTAAAGTGATTTTTGCTATTCTTTTACCGCCGGTAGGCGTTTTTATGGAAGTGGGTTTTCGCGGCGCATTCTGGTTAAATATATTGTTAACCTTGCTGGGCTATATCCCAGGCATTGTCCATGCCGTCTGGGTGATCGCCAGCCGCCGTTAATCCTTCCTCATCTGCCATGATAGCTTTGCTCCGGCAGGGTTATTCTCTCGCCAATCTATCGCTTACCGTTTCCTCCGTCCGGCGTCGCGCCGGAATTGTCTATACTCATGATAATCAGTGGCCAAGCGGCGCGCGCGTCCACGCCGGCCGGCGGCAGGCCGGCGCAGGGCTGTCGGGCTTTATTTGTCAGTACGAACGGGCCTATGATGGGGTAAAGGCTTAGGTACCGCAACGTTCGACAAAGGGCCGTCTCGGACCATTGCTGTCGCTGACGAAAGTCGAATCGACCTTATTTACCGTCGAGCGCTGAGTTAATCATCCTGCTTCGGCTGTTTTTGTCACGCAAGGGAAATCATTATGGCGAACGATCCCCATTATCAGGTCCTGTTGGACCGTATTGAAGCGCTTGAGGTGCGGGAGCGTCAACTAACGGTGACGTCTCATGCCTATCAGGTCGTGTTGACCACTATCCTGGGTAATCTTGATGTCCAAACCTGCGACCGGATCATTACCATGGTGGATGAAGCTCATGAAATCGCCTATTCCCAGGCGGTAAATCGCAGCGACCGGCATCTGTCCGAAGTCATCAAAGGCGCGGATGAAGTGGTGCAACGAATGTTTAATTACCGCCCAGGGTAATCCGCATTCAGGGCTATGACGGTAGTAAGCGGTTTCTGACGCTGGCGCTATTCGCCAGCGCTGACGGCTGAAGTTCGCTTGTCTTGTCACCACCGCCCCTCAGGCCCTGCCATGAGGGCTCACCGTGTGCCTGAATACCGTTTGAAAAAAGCGGGTGCCTTTTGGGCTGCCAACACCTCACCTGTATCAATTACCCCTTTCTTATTCGGCGCGGGCATGGATTTTGCGCGTTGACTCAGGCAGCATATTGACCGTTTTCTGCCGCCGGGAGAAGGCTCAACCTTTGGGGCTTTGGGCGGCGATATTGGCCGTTAAAGGATATGCTATGACCAGATTGACAGGGGTAATAATGGCAACACTGATGTTGCTTGGCGGATGCGACGGCGCCACGCCGCCGGAACAGGCGCAGTCCTGGCGTGCCGAAGGAAAAACCATGGGGACCTATTATCGCGTGCTGGTGGCAAACCCGCCTGCGGCCGCCCTGACGGGACTCAATCAAGCAATAGAGCAACGATTGGCCGAGGATAATCACCAGATTTCCACCTGGCAAGACGATACGATTTTATCACAATTTAACCGTTATCGCGGCACCGAGCCGCAGCCGATTACCCCTGGCATGGCGGATATTATTTCTACCGCGTTGCGTATTGGCGCGAAAACCGGCGGTGCAATGGATATTACCATTGGGCCGCTGGTGAACCTGTGGGGATTCGGCCCGGAAAAACAACCGACAAAAACGCCGGATGCTCAGCAAATCGAAAGCGCCCGCGCCCGCGTTGGGCTGGAGCATCTGCGGCTTATTGAAACCAGTAAAGGGCAGTGGCTGCAAAAAAGGGTGCCCGACATGTATGTCGATCTTTCCACCGTCGGCGAGGGGTATGCCACCGACCACCTTGCTGCCTTGCTGGAGCAGCGGGGCATTACCCGCTATCTGGTGTCGGTAGGCGGCGCGGTGTTGACCCGTGGTTTGTCTTCCAGCCAGCAGCCCTGGCGAGTGGCTATCCAGCACCCGACGGATGAATCCATGGCGGCGGAGGCTGTCGTGGATTTACAGGGACACGGTATCAGCACCTCCGGCAGCTATCGGAACTACTATGAGCTTGAGGGTAAGCGCGTAAGCCATGTTATTGATCCTGTCACCGGTAGACCGATAGATCACAAACTGGTTTCGGCAACGGTCATTGCCACAACGGCGCTGGAAGCGGACGGTTGGGATACCGGTTTAATGGTGCTCGGCACGGAAAAAGCCAAGCAACTGGCGCTGCGGGAAGGCTTGGCGGTGTTCTTGATTACCAAAACCGATCACGGGTTTACCACCTGGATGTCGCCGCAGTTTTCCTCCTTTATTATTTCGCATAGCGATAAGGACGCCTAACGTCGCAGGGCTTAGGACGAAACCCTGCCTTGACAATAGCCCTGCACTCGGTAAGCCTTAAAAGGCTTGACCGTTAGGAGACAAAACTTAAGGAGAAAACGATGCGTAAATACCCTTTCTTTCCGCTGTTACTGTTGATCGCGCCATTAGTGGCCGGCGCCGCTGACGCGCACCATGAGATGGCCGGCATGAGTGGATCAAAGGATCAGGGGACGCTTTCCGCTGCCAGTAAAGCTTACCTCGATTCGATGAAAGATATGCACGGCGATATGAGTGCCGGCGTGAAAGCCGCCGATCCGGACGTCGCTTTTGCCCAAGGGATGATTCCCCATCATCAAGGAGCGATCAATATGGCGGAAGTGGAACTCAAGTACGGTAAAGATCCGGCCATGCGCAAGATGGCGGAAAATGTTATCAGCGCGCAAAAAGCTGAAATCGCGACGATGCAGCAGTGGCTGGCAGAGTCCGGCTTGCATTCCCGGCCCAGGTTTGGTAAGTCTAACTATGCCCGTGTATGATCGGGAATCTTTTGGTAACCCATCTTCAACCCACAAGTAAGCGAGGCGTTTATGAGCAGAGGTAAAGTTAAAGCGGCCAAGAAGAAACCAGAGAAGACACTGAAGGAAAAACGTGCAGACAAAAAGAGCAAAAAGGACCTCGATATCTGAGCGGTTTGTTCACTGCAGTCAACCCGGCGAGAAGCCGGGTTTTTTTTCGCCGGACCCGCAGGGCTGACACGCCATTTATCGGCGCCAAAAAGCCCCGGGTGATAAAAATCAGGCTGGAGAACCGGTATACTACCTCCAGGACTTCCAGGAGATCGCGCGATGAATGACGATATTTTTGAATTTGATATTGATGCCGAACTGGCGAAGGCAGAAAAAAACGCCGAGAAGAAAGCTGACGAGGTGCCGGAGCCACTGTCGGCGGAAGACGATTGCGAAGGCTGTAAAATCTGACGGCAAAGGCGGCTGACGGAGCCTCATAGCGTTTGCTGATTAGCCAAGGCTGATAAGCTGGCTTACAGGCTTACAGGCTTACAGGCTTACAGGCTTACAGGCTTACAGGCTTACAGGCTTACAGGCTTACA
>QVOB01013198.1:0-84745 GCA_014839585.1 Pseudomyrmex concolor
TAGGTAATCGATTACCTAACTAGCAATGCCTATGGACAAGAAGGTAGCCATTAGCGATGTCGCCAAAGCGGCGGGCGTATCGACGGCGACGATTTCACGCTATTTAAACGGCAAGTTTGGCTCGATGAGCGTGGCGACGCGGGAGCGCATCAGCCGGGTTATCGCCGAGATGAACTACAAACCGAACGATGTCGCGCGTTCTTTGCGCAGCACGCAGAGCAAGACCATCGCCGTGATTATGGAGGATATCTTCAATCCCTATTCAATGGATATATTAAAAGGTATTGAAGGGGTGTGTACCCCGTTTGGCTATACACTGTTTTTATGCGATGCCAAAGACGATGCCCAAAACGAAATCGCCATTATTGAAAACATGATGTCCAAACGCGTCGACGGTTTCATTATTAACAGCACGGGTAAAAACGATGATTTTATCCGGGCGGTGGCACAGGATATTCCGACGGTATTGGTCGGCAGGAAACTGGGCTTCGAGGATATTAATTGCGTTTCGGTGGACAATCAGCAGGGGATGCGTCTGGCGATGGCGCACCTGCAACAGCGCCAGTGTGATGCCGTCACGCTGTTTACGCCGCCGCTGGACACGATTTCTCCTCGCATCGAGCGCGTGGCGGCGTTTAACGCCATCGGTGAAAGAGAAGCGTTCAAACAGGTACCGTGCCGCACCGTGATTGTCGAAAACGACAATATGGATATGCTCGGTGACCACATCGCGCAGGCCGTGAACGGGGCGTCTACGCCCGGGATTATCTCGATTAACGGCAAACTGTCGCTCAGCATGGTAAAAGCGATGCACCGCGCCGGTCTGGCTTTTCCTCGCGACCTGTTGTTTATCGGTTTTGACGATACGGAATGGGCCTCGGTTATTGCTACGCCGCTGACCGTCATTGCGCAGCCGACTTATGACATCGGCGCCGGCGCAGCCAATAAGCTTATCGCGGTGCTAACCAAGGAGAAAAGCATCAGCGACAGTTGTCAGACCCGATTGCCCGTCACGCTGATTGAACGGCAATCGACAATAAGAAATAAGACAGGAGAATAAGACATTATGCGAGTCACTGAAATTAACACTCACGTGCTTAAGGACAAGCTTGCTGAGAAATTTGGCATGTCGCAATGGTATTGGGATGTCCGCGCAATTTGCCTGGTGGAAATTAAAACGGACGATGGGATTACCGGCTGGGGTGAATGCTTTGGCCCGGCCGAAACCAATGCCGCATTGATAAAAGAACTTTACGCGCCGCAGCTCATCGGCCGCGATCCGCTGCCGCGTCGTCATGTTTGGGAAACGCTTTATAACCGTACGCGCGAATTTGGTCGCAAAGGGATTGCGATTTCCGCATTGTCGGGAATCGATATCGCCCTGTGGGATATTTACGGTCAATATGTTAATCAGCTGATAGGTCAATTGCTGGGCGGTGATCTGGCGCAGCCGGTGGCGGCTTATGCATCGACATTCTATTATTCAGCCGATAATGAGCTCGTGATCGAAGAGAATGCGGCGCAGGCCATCGGCGAAGGGTTTAGCGCGTTCAAAATGAAGGTCGGCGCGCTGTCGATTGAAGAGGATGAGCAACGGGTGCGTAACGTCCGCCAGTGTATCGGCGATAGCGCCCTGTTGGCGGTAGATGCCAATCGTGCCTATACGGCCAATGAGGCCATCGCGCTGGGAAAACGCATCGCCCCTTACCATATTGCCTGGTTTGAAGAGCCGGTGTTACCTGATGATTTTGCCGGTTATCGCGAGGTGAGAAATAAACTGGAAATGCGTATCGCCGGCGGTGAATCGGAATTCACGCGTTTTGGTTTTCGCTCTTATCTGGAACAGCAGTGCATTGATATTGCGCAGCCTGATGTTGCCGCCTGCGGCGGAATAAGTGAAGCGCTGACGATTGCCCAACTGGCGACGGCGTACGGTATCGAATGTTATCCGCATCAGTGGGGATCGGCCATTTCCCTTGCCGCCACGCTGCATCTGACCAGTGCTATTCCGCTGGCGGTACCGGCTATGGCGAAACCGCGTCCTGTGCTGGAGCTGGATCGTGCGCCGAATATTTTCCGGGAACAGCTTTCTGATTTGGCTATCGGGCCCGTCATGCAGGTGCCGCAGCGCCCCGGTCTCGGTATTGAGATTGACTTAGATATGATAAAGCATTATTCGACTTGATCCTGAAAGGACAAGTTTATTGATAAATCATACCTTGATGTGGGAATAACTATGTTTACCTCAAAATGGTTTCGCATTGGCGTAACGCTAATGGTCGGGATTCTTGTCGCCTATCTGGATAGATCCAATCTTTCAATTGCCTTGCCCGGCATCGAAAAAGATCTGGATATAAACGGTTCGGAGGTAAAAAGCCTGGAGCTCACGGGCTTTTTAATTGGCTATGCGTTTGCCAATTTCTTCGGCGGTATTTTAACAACCAAGCTGAACCCTAAAATCACCATCGTCAGTATGGTATTTTTATGGTCAGTGGTGCAAATGATGACGGCGTGGGTAACTTCACCCACGGTACTGATTATTTATCGCATCATCCTTGGCGTGGCTGAAGGGATCTACTGGCCGCAGCAATTCAGATTTGCCCGGGCGTGGTTTACTAAAGAAGAGATTACCCGCGGCACTAACCTGATACAGTTTTACGGCCAATTCCTGGCGCTGTCGTTAGGCTTTCTGATTCTGACGCCGATATTTACCTATCTGAGCTGGCAATGGGTTTTTTATATTACCGGCGGGCTTGGCGTCCTGATTGTGGTCCCCATGTTCCTTATTTTTCTAAAAAATGCACCTGATACACCGCTGGAAAACAATGCCGCGGCCAGCACCGAGGATGCGCCGGTTAAAGGGTTGGTGTCATTTCGCGATTTAGGCGGCGCGCCTTTTCTGTTGTTGATTTTCAGTTATTTCGCCAACGGTATGCTGTTTTGGGGTGTGGCCCTGTTCATTCCGATGGTGGTAAGCTCACTCGGATTCAGCGGCTTGTGGCAGGGGCTGGCCAGTTCATTGCCTTATTTCCTGGCCATTCTGTTCGCCATTCCCATGTCCTATGTCAGCGACAGAACCCAACGTCGCGGGTTAATTGCCGCCGCCGGACTGTCGGTGGCGGGGATCTTGTTGATGACGCTTCCCCTGATTGCCAGTCCGGTGGTGAAAATGGCTGTCATCACGCTCTCCATCGCCTGGTTTACCAGCTGTTTTACCACTAATATCTGGTCCATTATCACCTCCAGCGTCAGAAAAGAGGCGGTCGGGGCGGCATCCGGGGTCATTAACGGTATCGGCGCGGGCGTCGGGGGCACCACGGCGGGCTTTGTGGTCGAGTTTCTTCACGGCAGCACGGGCTCCTATCTGCCGGGCTTCGTGGTCATCGGCGCCGTCGCTATTGCCGGCGGACTCAGCGTGTATACCTATTGCCGTATTAAAGGCGCGGGCTGAGACTTGCCGGACAAGCCGCAAGCCGCAAGCCGCAAGCCGCAAGCCGCAAGCCGCAAGCCGCAAGCCGCAAGCCGCAAGCCGCAAGCCACAGGCCGTGAGCCACAAGCCGCGAGCCACCGGCGACGTAGACGTGCGACAGGGGCGGCCCGGCCATCTCGTCAAGAGCGGGATAGCGGCGCGGGGGATGTTTTCGCCTGCGACCGTTCCGATACCCCGGCGCCGCCCTGCGCCGGGGTAAGGTTATCCGCCGCGCCGGGCGCCGCCCACAGCTGACAAAGTTTAGACAGACACATTGCGCCGGTGACGGCAACGATCATCGGCAGCAGGAAATCCAGCGTGAGGCCGGTGAACTCGAAGATCAGCACGACCGCCGTCGGCGGCATATTCATCGACACTGCCAGGAATGCTCCCGCGCCGATGACGGCGAACGCCCCCGGCGCGGTGCCGGGCCACACCCCATTCCAGGCGCCGCCCAGCAGCGCGCCACAGGTCAATCCCGGCGTCAACAGCCCCCCCTGGGCGCCAGCGCGAAGACTGCCCCAAATCGCCGCGACCTTCAGTAATAACAACGTTGCCGCTGCCGTAATCAGCAGGTGACTACTAAAGCTCAACTGCGCGGGGCCTTTGCCGTTGCCCAACAAGGCCGGAAAATACGCCGCCAAAAGACCAATAAGAGTAAAATTAAGCAGACACAGCACGGGCAGCAGAGCGTTACGCGGTGCTCTGTCCCGGGCGCTGCGCGTGAGGCGGCCAAAGCCATAGGCGGCCAGTCCGAACAGCGGTCCGGCCAGTAGCGACCAGACTAAAAGTGAAGGCGTGACCGCTAATCCGGACAGGTGATATTGCGTTTCATTGCCAAGCCCCGCCCAGGCCGCCACCGTCGCGATAGCGCAGCTGGCCAGCGCTGGGATCATTACCGGGAAGCTGAACGTTCCCATTAGCACTTCCAAAACAAATAACGCACCGGCCAACGGCACGTTATACACCGCCGCCAGCCCGGCGCCCGCGCCGCAGGCCATCATGATGCGGGTGTCGGCGTCGCCAAGACCGAAGGCGCGCGCCAGACGCCCGGCGCTCATGGCGCCCACTTCGCGGGGCGCGACCTCGCGGCCCAGCGGCGATCCCAGCGCCACGGTGGTGATTTGCAACAGCGCGTGGATAAGCGTTGCCACCACCGGCATGGCCGGTTTTGCGGCTGCCAATGCCCGGGTAATACTGACCAGTGGGCGGCCATAGCGATAAAGCAGCCACCAGCCGGCGCCCGCCACCAGACCGCAGAACATCAACACGCCTGCCCGGCGCGCGGGGGCGGTAACGCCCTGCAAAAAACTTTCCTGACTGATGATATGCGGCAAGCTATAGCCGAAAAAGAGGTGCTGTATGGCATGAAGCAGCATTGCCAGCAGCATACCGCTAATGCCGGCGACGATGCCGGTGAGGATGACCACCAGAGCCAGAACGAAATATGAGCGTGATGGGGATTTTGTCATGATGCGATTTAAACGGTTGGGATTGAGATGACGGCGCTATTAAAACGACATTGCCCGGCGAAGCTGAATCGTTAAAGGTAAATTACCACGAAAGGGCTGCTGCTACCCGCGATAAACGGCTACCGATGGGGGCTGATGGTGTTTTTCCGCTGTTTATTTAAGGATGGTTTAATCTTTAGCCGACATCCAGACGGGCTTCCTGCGGAACAGGGCGTAGCGCGATAGCAAGGCAATTCTGTCAACGGCTTTTTGCGGTCGGTCCAGCGCGAGCAGGTGTTGGCTTGCGTGGATGGGGTTGGCTAACAAAGCTCTATATAATAATTGTCAATTCAAATTATAGAGACAGGGTATACATGTTTTGAAAATCAAGATGATAATAACGTTCGGGGCGCTGTGCGCCGCGGCGAACTGCCTGGCAAGCACCTATCCATTGACCCTCACCGATATGGACGGTCAAACGATCACCCTGGCGAAAGAACCCGAACATGTCATATTGCAAGACGGTCGCGATATCCTTTCCCTGGAGCTACTGGATCGGGAAAATCCTTTTCGCCGCGTGGTGGCCTGGAATAATCTACCTAAAAAGCAGGACGTCCAGACCTGGGAGTTGCTGAAAAAAACCTGGCCGGCCGCCGGCGACATTATCGACATGGGATTTAACGATCAAGGACAGGTCAACCTGGAGAGCGTTATCGCCCAGAAACCGGACCTGACGATAGCTCAGCTGCGGGCGAAATCAGCGCTGGAGCAAATCGGCGTTATCAGCAATCTGCAACAGTTGGGTATTCCGGTGCTGTTTATCGATTATGAACTGCATCCGGCACAAAACACCGCCCCCAGTATCACCTTGTTAGGCAAGGCGTTAAATCAAGAGGCGCGCGCCGGAGAATATACTGCGTTTTATCAGCAACGCTTCGCCCATATTCAGCAAGCCATTAGTAATATTAAAATTAAACCCACGGTGTTTATCGAGCCTATCGCCGGCAATAGCGATAACTGCTGCTTTACCCATGGTCATAACGGCTGGGGCGGACTCGTGGAATCGGTCGGCGCCCACAATATCGGTTCAGCCCTGTTGCCGGGCGCATCTGGGTTTGTTTCGTTAGAGAAAATCATCGCCCTGAAGCCGGACGCCTATATTATGACAGGTTCCAAACGGCCGAATAACAATATATTGCCGTTTGGTTATGGCGTTAGCCATGAGCAGGTTGGCGCGGTATTCAATACCCTTATTCACCGCACCGGTTTGGACGCCATCGCGCCGGTTAAGGCGGGGGCGGTCTTTGGGATATATCATCACTTCTATAACCATCCATATAATATCATCGGTATGGAAATTCTGGCCAAAGACCTCTATCCACAAGCGTTCCCCACCCTGGATCCGACGGCGGATTATCACCACATTATTACCACCTTCACCCGCATCCCGGACGCGCCGATCACGCTGAGCTATCAGCCTAAGTCTTAAAGCGTGACCGCTGTCACCCCGGCGGCCGGGTGAGAAGGCACCGCGGAGCGTTTGACGCCATAAGGCGCGCCGCCGGGTGATTTATGGCCAGGGGGGGACGTTGACGACGTACCCCCCTTAGCAGCAGAGAAGGGCACATACGCGAGGCGAATGTGGGCAGAGCGGCACGCCACCGCCTTCGGCGGCAGAAAATGGCGGCGCTGCAGGGCGTCGACGCACAGGCGTTACGCCGCCGACCTACCGCGCCCGGCGGTCAGAATGGCGCCAACGCAGGACAGCCGGCGGTAAAAACACCGTCATGGGGTCGCACCTCAGTCCGCGGCCGTCATGCCTTTGTACGGAGTCCATCGCACTCTCTTACTCAGCCTGCGCCGGCTTTGGAACTCTTGGCCGAGGCGCATTTCATCACGCCTGGCCACCGCGATATCTCAACGACGATATCCGCATGCGCGCATCTGTTTCTTCCTCATAAGGAATACGCAAGTAAGATGTGCGCAGAAAAAAGGAAACTTTGTCAGCCTTTTCGCCGATGTTGCGGCCACCGGAAAAGGGGGCTTATGGCAATTATCAGGTCAAGCTTATTGATTTCATTAGGGTGCGCTTTAATTATTTACCTGAATAAAGTGAAAAAAATGAGACGTCAGGCGAATGCAAACGATTTCATTTATTGCGCTGATTTACCTATCGTGGCCGAGACTAATAGAAGTCAATACAGCAATGAGAAAAATGTTACATAGCGTGATGAAAGAATATCCGCGTATGAGTGGGTAAACATAACTTAAACGAACATTTAAAAATGGCCCTATTCATTGCCGCTCCTAATTTTCATTTAAGGAAATTCAGTTAAGATCCTTCCGGTTTGTAGCGCGGTCATTCATTATAGAACTTTAACCGTTCGGCGGAAATACAGTTCACGCCAATTATGTTGCTTGCTGCCGCCGATCTTGACTCGCCATTTTTAAGGGAAACCGAATAATGTCTGAATTTTTGCCGTTCTCCCGGCCAGCGCTGGGCGATGCCGAGCTTGCCGCCGTCGGGGACGTGCTGCGGTCCGGCTGGATCACCACCGGGCCGAAATGCGCGCAGCTGGAGCAGGCGTTTTGTCAATTGACCGGCAATCGACATGCTATTGCCGTGAGCTCGGCGACCGGCGGTATGCACGTGACGCTCATGGCCTTGGGGCTAGGGCCGGGCGACGAGGTGATTACGCCTTCGCTAACCTGGGTTTCCACCCTGAACATGATCTGTCTGCTTGGCGCCGAACCAATCATGATTGATGTTGACCGCGACACGCTGATGGTGACGCTGGCGTTGATTGAAGCGGCGATCACACCGCGTACCCGCGCTATTGTACCGGTACATTACGCCGGCGCACCGGCGGACATCGACGCCATTCGCGCGCTGGGCGAACGCTACGGTATTCCGGTGATTGAGGATGCGGCGCATGCAGCGGGAACCGTTTACAAAGGTCGCCAAGTGGGCGCCGCCGGCACCGCCATTTTCTCGTTCCACGCCATCAAGAATATGACCTGCGCCGAAGGGGGGATGGTGGTGACGGATGACGATGCGCTGGCGCAGCGCATCCGCAGCCTGAAGTTTCACGGCCTGGCGGTGGATGCGTTTGATCGCACCATGCGGGGCAGGACCCCGCAGGCGGAAGTGATCGCGCCGGGCTACAAATACAATCTGGCCGATATCAATGCCGCCATCGCGCTGGTGCAGCTCGAAAAACTGACGCAGCACAACGCGCGCCGGGCGGCGCTTGCCCAGCGCTATTTGCACGGACTGGCCGACACGCCGTTTTTGCCGCTGGCGCCGCCAGCCTGGGAACACCACCACGCCTGGCACCTGTTTATCATCCGCGTCGACGAGCGGCGGTGCGGCATTGATCGCGACGGCCTGATGCAGGCGCTGAAAGAATGCGGTATCGGCACCGGCCTGCATTTTCGCGCCGCCCATACGCAGCGTTATTACCGCGAGCGTTTTCCCGATCTGGTCTTGCCGGCCACCGAGTGGAACTCCGCGCGTATGTGTTCACTGCCGCTTTTCCCCTCCATGAACGATGACGATGTCGAGCGCGTGATTACCGCGCTGCGCGCCATTGCCAAGGTTTGATATGACGACACCCATGAAAATTGACAAAGTTTCGATCGTAATTCCGGTCTATAACGAGCAAGAAAGCCTGCCCGAACTGATGCGTCGCACGGTAGCGGCCTGTGAGCAGCTCGACGCCGCCTATGAAATCTTGCTGGTGGATGATGGCAGCAGCGACGATTCCACCGCCGTGCTGACCGCCGCGGCGGAAGCGCCGGGCAGCCATATCGTCGCGGTATTGCTCAACCGCAATTATGGTCAGCACTCCGCCATCATGGCGGGGTTCAGCCATGTTACCGGCGACCTGGTGGTGACGCTCGATGCGGATTTGCAGAATCCGCCGGAAGAGATCCCGCGGCTAGTCGACGTCGCGGCGCAAGGTTACGACGTGGTGGGCACCGTGCGCCAGAATCGGCAGGACAGCTGGTTCCGCAAGCGGGCCTCACGCATGATTAACGCGTTGATTCAGCGCACGACCGGCAAAGCGATGGGCGATTACGGCTGCATGTTGCGCGCCTACCGCCGCCATATTATCGACGCCATGTTGCACTGCCACGAGCGCAGCACGTTCATACCGATTTTGGCCAATGCCTTTGCCCGCAAAACCATCGAAATACCGGTGATGCATTCGGAAAGAGAGTTTGGCGGTTCCAAATACAGTCTGATGAAGCTCGTCAATCTGATGTACGACCTCGTCACCTGTCTGACGACCACGCCGCTGCGCATGCTGAGCGTTATCGGCAGCATGATTGCCCTGCTGGGGTTTGCCTTTTCCCTGCTGCTCATCACGCTGCGCCTGTTTCTCGGCTCTCATTGGGCGGCTGAAGGCGTTTTTATGCTGTTTGCGGTGCTGTTTATTTTTATCGGCGCGCAATTCATCGGCATGGGGCTATTGGGAGAATATATCGGCCGTATTTATAACGATGTGCGCGCCCGTCCTCGTTATTTCGTCCAGCGTGTGGTCAGTCAAAATCCACTCTCGTCTCGACAGGAAACACAATGAAAGCTGTCATTTTTGCTTATCATGATATGGGCTGCGTGGGCGTCACCGCCCTGATCAACGCAGGCTATACTATCGAGGCCATCATTACCCATCCTGATGCGCCGTCAGAGAGAACGTTTTTTGGTTCAGTAGCGCGCATCGCCGCGGAACACAATATTCCGGTTTTCGCGCCGGATGACGTTAACCATCCGCTATGGATAGCGCGCATCAAAGCGCTGGCGCCGGATGTGATTTTCTCGTTCTACTATCGCCAGCTGCTTTGCCAGGACATCCTGAGCCTGCCGACGGTCGGCGCGTTCAACCTGCACGGTTCGCTGTTGCCGCGCTACCGCGGCCGCTCGCCGCTGAATTGGGTGCTGGTCAACGGCGAACAGGAAACCGGTGTAACCCTGCATCGTATGACGGCGCGCGCCGACGCGGGCACCATTCTGGCGCAGCGCAGCGTGGCGATTACGCCGCAGGATGACGCGCTGACGCTGCACCGCAAGCTGTGCGAAGCGGCGGCCGGGGTGCTGGAGAAGGTATTGCCGGCGATTCGTGAGCAGCGGTGCACTGAAACGCCGCAGGACGAGAGCGTTGCCAGCTATGTGGGCCGCCGCACGCCGGAAGACGGCCGCATCGACTGGGGGCAGCCGGCCGCGACCCTGGCCAATCTGGTGCGTGCCGTGACCGATCCCTGGCCGGGCGCCTTTAGCTATGCCGGCGGCGAGAAATTTATCATTTGGAAGGCGCAGGTGCGGCCGAATAGCGCCGACGCGCAACCCGGTACGGTTCTGTCCATCGATCCGCTGGTTATCGCCTGCGGCAGCGATGCGCTGGAAGTTCAGACCGGCCAGAGTCAGCAGGGCGTGTATATGCAGGGAGGCCAGCTGGCGCAAGCGCTGGGGCTGGTGAAGGGCGCTTTGCTGAATCCGCGTCCGCTGGTCAGCCATAAGCGCCGCACCCGCGTACTTATCCTGGGCGTAAACGGCTTCATCGGCAACCATTTGACCGAATGCCTGTTGCGCGACGGCAATTACGAGATTTACGGTCTGGATATCGGTACCGATGCGATAAGCCGCTTTATGGTGAACCCGCTATTCCATTTCGTTGAGGGCGATATTAGCATCCATTCGGAGTGGATCGAATATCACATCAAGAAATGCGATATTGTTCTGCCGCTGGTGGCGATTGCCACGCCCATTGAATATACGCGTAATCCGCTGCGGGTGTTTGAACTCGATTTTGAAGAGAACCTGAAAATTATCCGTCACTGCGTTAAATACCAAAAACGCATTATTTTCCCGTCGACGTCGGAAGTCTATGGGATGTGTACCGATCCGGTATTTGACGAAGACGACTCCAGCTTGATAGTGGGGCCCATCAATAAGCAGCGCTGGATTTACTCGGTGTCCAAACAGCTTCTGGACCGCGTCTTGTGGGCGTATGGCGAAAGAGAAGGGCTGCGCTTCACGCTATTCCGTCCCTTTAACTGGATGGGGCCGCGGCTGGATAACCTGAACGCGGCGCGTATCGGCAGCTCGCGCGCCATTACGCAGCTGATTTTGAATCTGGTGGAGGGTTCGCCCATCAAACTGGTGGACGGCGGTGCGCAGAAACGGTGTTTTACCGATATCAGCGACGGCATTGAGGCACTGTTCCGCATCATTGAGAACAAGGAGAACAATTGCGACGGTCAGATAATCAATATCGGTAATCCGGACAATGAAGCCAGCATCCGGCAGTTGGCGGAATTGCTGCTGGCAAGCTTTGAGAGCCATCCGTTGCGTCAACATTTCCCGCCGTTTGCCGGCTTCCGGGATGTGGAAAGCAGCAGTTATTACGGCAAAGGCTATCAGGATGTGGAGCACCGTAAGCCGAGCATCCGTAACGCCAAACGCTTGCTGGACTGGACTCCCTCGGTGCCCATGGCGCAGACCATTGACGAAACGCTGGACTTTTTCCTGCAAACCGTCGATTTGCCGGACGCGGTGCAATGAAAAACGTCGGCCTGCGTATAGATGTCGATACTTGGCGCGGTACCCGCGACGGCGTGCCGCGCCTGCTGGAAATGCTGGCGGCGCAGCAGATCCAGGCGACGTTCTTTTTCAGCGTCGGGCCGGATAATATGGGGCGCCATCTCTGGCGCCTGGCAAAACCGCAATTTCTGCTGAAGATGTTGCGCTCCCGCGCCGTGTCGCTCTATGGCTGGGATATTCTGCTGGCCGGCACCGCCTGGCCGGGTAGAAAAATCGGCCAGGGGCTGGCGGCGCAGATCCGCGCCGCCGCGGCCGACCATGAAGTCGGGCTGCACGCCTGGGATCATTTTGCCTGGCAAACCTGGGCTGGCGTATGGAGCGAGCGGCAATTGACGGAACAGATTCGACTGGCGCGGTATGCGCTGACCGCAATTATCGAGCGACCGGTGACCTGTTCAGCGGTCGCAGGCTGGCGTGCGGACGATCGCGTGGTGCAGGCCAAGCAGCCCTTTGACTTTCACTACAACAGCGACTGTCGCGGCACGGAGCCGTTTCGGCCGCTGCTGGCGAACGGCGCGTTTGGCGCGGTGCAGATCCCGGTGACGCAGCCTACCTTTGACGAGGCCATCGGTCAGACGACTACCCGTGCCGGCTACAACCGTTTCATTCTCGACAGCATCAAGGCCGATCGCGGGACGCCGGTTTACACCATTCACGCCGAGGCGGAAGGGATTGCGCTAAGCGGAATGTTTCAGGAACTGTTGTCGATGGCGGCGGCGGAAGGCATCCGCTTTTGTCCGTTGCGAGAGCTTCTCCCCCAGGATACCGCAGCGCTCCCGGTCGGTCAGGTGGTGCGCGGCGAGATTCCGGGACGAGAAGGGTGGGTTGGATGTCAGCGCTTGTTAAAGTGAGTCGAGAATGAAATCCCTTAAACCCGGTATCGGGCTGATGTTCGTTATTGCCCTGTATTACCTGTTGCCGCTGTCGTTTCGCAGCCTGTGGCAGCCGGATGAAACCCGTTACGCTGAAATAAGCCGCGAAATGCTGGCGAGCGGCGATTGGATTGTCCCCCATTTCCTGGGTCTGCGTTATTTTGAAAAACCGTCCGTCGGCTACTGGATTAATAATCTTAGCCAGTGGGCGTTTGGCCACACCAATTTTGCCGTGCATTTTGGTTCCGCGTTCTCGATTGCCCTGACGGCGCTCATGGTGTACTGTCTGGCGCTGCGGTTATGGCAGGACCGGTGGCTTGGTCTGACGGCGGCGGCGATATACAGCTCCTGCCTGCTGGTTTACAGCATCGGGACCTATGCGGTGCTCGACCCGATGATCGCATTGTGGCTGGCGGCCGCCATGTGCGCTTTCTGGCAGGCGGTACAGGCGCCCCGCGGCTGGCGTAAGGGGCTGGGTTATCTGGCGCTGGGCATCGCCTGCGGGCTGGGATTCATGACCAAAGGCTTCCTGGCGCTGGCGGTACCGGTGCTTAGCGTTCTGCCGTGGGTCATTGCGCAAAAACGCTGGAAAGAGGTGTTTATTTACGGGCCGCTGGCGCTACTCGGCGCCGTGGCGACAAGTTTGCCGTGGGTTATCGCCATCGCGCGCCGCGAGCCGGATTTCTGGCATTATTTTATCTGGGTCGAGCATGTTCAGCGCTTCGCGGAAGACAATGCCCAACATAAAGCCCCTTTCTGGTATTACCTGCCGGTGCTGCTGGAGGGGACGCTGCCCTGGCTGGGGCTGCTGCCCGGCGCGCTGCGTCGCGCCTGGCGTGAACGCCAAACGCAGAGCGGGGCGTTCTATCTGCTGGGCTGGGTCGTCATGCCGCTGTTGTTTTTCAGCCTGTCGAAAGGCAAGCTGCCGACCTATATTCTTCCCTGCTTCGCGCCGCTGGCCCTGCTGATGGCGCGCTATGCGACGACGTGTGGCGGGCGGGCGCTAAAGGTTAACGGCGTCCTGAATCTGCTGTTCGGGCTGTTGTGCGTCATCACGGTAGCCGGCGTGTTGGCTCCCTGGGGCCTGGCACAGCATCCGCTCTTTGCGCAGGATGAAGGTCGCAAAGTGCTGCTGGGGGTGCTCGGTTTCCTGGTCTGGGCGGCGGTGGGCGGGCTGACCCTGCGCGCGCCGACCGCATGCTGGCGCTGGGCGGCGCTGTGTCCACTGGGGATTGCGCTGCTGGTAGGGCAGGCGATACCACAGCAGGTGATCGACGCTAAGCAGCCGCAGTCATTTATCCAGACCGTGCGGCCGCAGCTGGAAAACAGCCGCTTTATTTTCGCCAATAGCGTTGGCGTGGCGGCAGGGCTTGCCTGGGAGCTGCAACGTAGCGATATTTCGTTATTTGAACGCCAGGGAGAGCTGGCCTACGGTCTGAGCTACCCCGACGCTGCCGACCGTTTCATCCGCGAAGAGGATTTTTCCGACTGGCTTAGTGAGCGCTGCAAAGAGGGCTCGGTGGCGCTGGTGCTGCTGCTCCCTGACGGCGAGACGCAGATTAGTCATCTGCCGCGTGCGGATGAGACGTACCGGCGCGGACGGCTGGTGCTATTAGCGTACCATCAGCGCCGGCCATGATGTATCTGCTGATTTTCCTCGTGAGTCTGCTCAGCTGCGCCGGGCAGCTGTGTCAGAAACACGCCGCCGGCGCCTCACCTGGTGCCGGCGAACTGCGCCATCGGGTGCGCTGGCTGGCAATAAGTCTGTTGCTGCTGGGTGGCGCCATGCTGGTGTGGCTCTGGGCCTTGCAGCGGGTACCGGTAGGCATTGCTTATCCGATGTTCAGCCTCAATTTTGTGCTGGTGACCCTGGCCGCCCGTTGGCTGTGGCGAGAACCCGTATCGTTACGCCACGGCTGCGGTCTGCTGCTGATAGTCGCAGGCGTGATGTGCATGGGGGTGAATTTGTGACGGGCTACGGCTGGGCGTTGTTCAGCGTGGAGTTGGTCAGCGCCGCACAGCTGCTGTTGAAATGGGCAATGATGCATTTGCCGCCGCTTGGCGCCCTCCGACTGTGGCTGGACCCGGCTTACGCGGAACCCCTCGCTTTGCTGGCGGGGGGCTTGCTGGCCTATGTCTGTTCCATGGGATGCTGGTTTATGGCGCTGCGCCGTTTGCCGCTGAATAAAGCCTATCCGCTGCTCAGCCTGAGTTATGTCCTGGTGGCCGCTTGCGCGCTGATGATCCCCGAATTCAATGAGCGGTTTACGTTTTCGCGCCTGATGGGCGTGGTGTTAATTTGCGGCGGCCTGCTGTTGATTTGCCTGCCCGCCGGCGGCAAGGGCGACACGCCGCGCCGCTGAGATAGCCAACGGCGATAAGGGCAACCCGCCGCTCCCTGGCGATTATCGGCGTGGTCCTAATGTTGCCTTCAGGTCAGGGTGGCACAATAGGCCACTGCGACACATGGCATGCTGTGCAGGCGCCAGCCCGCGACGTTTACTATCGAACGCCGCGCGACACAGTGCAGGGCCTGGCGCCCGCCCGACAAATGACGTACACCGATTGCGCTTTCCCCCGCTTTTACTTACTATGGATGCATGCTATGACCACATTCTCGCCGGCTCTGGAACAGCTTAACGTTTATTTGTTTCAGGTAATCAATGCCCCCGCCGCAGTCAGCGCCGGCATGCTGCGGGTGGGAACGTTTTTCGCCAGCGACGCCGTGGCGTTGTTTCTACTGGTATTGCTGTTCAATTGGTTTTGGCGCGGAGAAGAGCAAAAAAAAGCCGTGCTCTACGCCACGCTCAGCATGCTATTGGCGCTGGCGATCAATATTGCGCTGGGTATGATTTGGCAACATCCGCGGCCGTTCATGATCCCCCCCGGGCAGAATTTCCTTTATCATGCGGCCAATAATTCTTTCCCCAGCGATCACATGTCTCTGGCCTGCGCTATAAGCTTTAGCCTGATAGCCCGCGGTACCCTGCGTCGGCAGGGGCTGGCGCTGTTCGCACTCAGCGTGATGGTCGCCTGGGCCCGGGTGTATATGGGCGTTCATTTTCCGCTGGATATGATGGCATCGCTCGGGGTTGCGCTGGTGAGCGCGGCGTTAAGCCTGCGTTGTGCCAGGGCGATTAATACCGTTTATGCGTACGTGTATCCGCTTTATCGTGCTCTGCTCGCCGCGGGTATACGCAAAGGGATGATGAAATAATTAACGTTCCGCGCCAGGGTATTGCTTCCTGAGGGGGCTGTAAGTTCTGCCGATTATTCGGCTAGCCTGGCGCTGCACTCGCACTCGCACTCGCACTCGCACTCGCACCCTCATCTGCATCCGCACCCGCATCTCCATCCGCACCTGCTGGCGCGGCGCCGGCGATTAGGGCGAACGGCCGGTCAAACGCCGGTGGAAATCGCCGCTGCGTGCGTCAAGACCGGTAATGGTCACCTCGGCGCCGTGGGCCTGATATTTGGTGACAATGGCGTCCAGCGCCGCCACGCTTGAGGCGTCCCAGATTTGCGCGTGGGTCAAATCGATGATCACCTTTGTCGGATCCTGACCGTACTCAAAGCGCTCGACCAAATCGTTGCTGCTGCCGAAAAAGATCGGGCCGTGCACCCGATACTGTACCGTGCTGCCATCGGCGGCCAGTTCGCGCTCGGCGTTAATCACATGCGCCACGCGGCGGGCGAACAGCATCATGGACAGCACGACCCCTCCCACCACGCCGACCGCCAGATTGCCGGTCCAGACGGTGGCCGCGACACTCACCCCCATCACCAGCGTTTCCGAAAAAGGCATGTTACGTAACGTACAGGGACTGACGCTGTGCCAATTGACGGTTTTTAGCGCCACAATCATCATCACCGCCGCCAGTACCACCATCGGGATCCGCGCCATCACGCTGCTCAATGCGGTCACCAGCAACAACAGCATCAGCGCCGCCGCGAGCGTAGAAAGGCGGGTACGCGCTTGCCCTAACTGAACGTTGACGATGGTCTGGCCAATCATCGCGCAGCCGGCGATGCCGCCATAAAAACCGGCGCAGAGATTGGCCACGCCCAGCGCCCAGGATTCGCGGCGCTTACTGGAATGGCTGTCGGTCAGATCGTCAACCAACTTGGCCGTCAGCAGCGATTCCAGCAGACCGACAAACGCCACGCTGAGCGCCGTGGGCCAGATAATTCGCAGGGTCTCGGTATTAAAGGGTACGCGCCATTCGGTGAGGCCCGGCAGTCCGGCCATCATTGGCCCGGCGTCGCCAACCGTGGGTACCGACCAGCCGCCATAGACCGCAATGACGGTCACAACGACAATCGCCAACAGCGAAGACGGCAGGACAGACGTCAAACGCGGCCAGCCGAGCACAATCACCACCGCCAGCGCAAACAGCAGCCAAACGTGCCGGTCGTGATGTAGCAGATGCGGCACCTGGGCGAAAAAAATCAGAATACCCAGCGCATTGACGAAACCCACCATGACCGAGCGCGGGATATAACGCATCATGAGCGCCAGACCCGCTACACCAAACAGGATTTGCACGACGCCGGCCAGTAACACGGTCAGCAAAATATAGGCCACGCCGTGGACATGCACCATCGGGCCGATAACCAGCGCCACCGAACCGGCGGCGGCGGTGACCATGGCGCGACGCCCGCCAAGCAGCGACGTCACCAAACCCAGCACAATTGACGAAAGCAGACTGACTTTGGGGTCGACGCCGGCGATGACAGAAAAGGAAATGACCTCCGGGACCAGCGCCAGCGCGGTCACGATACCCGCCAGACATTCACGCGCCACCAATTGGGGAACGCCGGGCGCCGCGGGGTGAGAAACAGGGGAGAAAGGCGTCTTTGCCATGGGAGTCAGTTAACCAGGGAGATGAAGAAACCACGAAGGTCGGGATCCGCTACGGGCGGACGCTCCCGAACCGCTTATCGGCACGCGTCCGCGCATTGGCGCCCGGGCAGGCACGCCAGGGAAAGAGTGTAAACGACTTTGCGCCAAGATGCTTCGTTCCCGACCCGCTATCAGGCGTGTTCAGGGATAACGGCTAAGGATGTCGGGCAGCGCGTCGAGACCGTCAAGGGTGATGTCAGGCGTCGCTCCACCCCCGTTATGCAGTAGCGCCCGGGGACCGCGGCGTAAAAATACCGCCCGCATCCCTGCCCGCCGAGCGGGCCGTACATCGTTATCCAGCCGATCGCCTACGTAGGCTATCTCTGCCGGTAAAAGGTCCGGCGCCGCGGCAAGGATCTGCTGGAAAAAGCGCGGATCGGGTTTTTCCACCCCCCAGGATGCCGAAGACCCTATCATGTCCTCTGGCACGCCCGCCCGGCGCAGCGCCTGTTCCACCGCCTGGGGTTGATTACCCGCAATCCCGACCCGTATGCCGGCCTGCTCGCGCTGCTGCTGCAACTGCTGAAAATCACAATCGGGCCGCACCAGGCGGAATACCTGGCGGTGATGTTCGCCCCGGGCAATAACGGCGCCCAACGCGGCGAAGAAGGTCAAACGGGAAAGCCCCAGATAATCGGCCCACTCAGCCCATTCCCGACTTTCGTCGACCAGCGTTTCGCCCACGTCAAAAAATACCGCCTTGATTGCCATAGGTCCGCTCCTTTGCCGGCGGCGTCGTGCCATGAAGTTGTCTATCATGCCACGCGCAGGTGTAAGTGCAACGCCGCGGGGAGGGGATATTGCCGTGGTTGTGGCAATATCTCCGAAAGGACGCCCGGTCTTTGCCGGCGCATCTGATAATTTCTGACGAGGCGTTTGCGTCAGCGCCGCTGCGATTGAATACCCGCTAAGGCGATGGTGGGGTTATTTCGTGTGAAATTACGGACGTTATTGCTGGTCAGATGCAAACGGGGGCTTTGCATCGGCGAATATCCGCTGGTGAAGGCGAAAATATGACGCTGGAGGCGTGAGTCCTTAATAACTGCAGGGTAATTCCGCTGCGAAAAGAAGAGTTGTAACAGGTGAAAGTTAACAGTATCGCTTCATGCGTTGGCAAAGAAATCAGCGCTAACAATAAATTTCATAATTAGCGAATTCTTAATAAGAATACTTGCAAAATATATTCATAAAGATAATTATTATCATCCGCATTCAAACCGGACTTGCCAGGGAATGCTTCCATCACCCGGCCGCAGGGGCAGAGACGCGCCGCACGGGTGCTGTACGGTTTAAGAAAGAGATAATGTGAATGACTAACGTTTTCAGGATCAAAACATCTGCGCTCATGTGCTTAATAGCGTTAACCCTGCCGCTGATGGCGGGGGCGGAAGAGACCATTGTGGTGATCGCCCAACAGGACGCGGGCGCAGATGCTCCCACCGCCGGATATACTGCCAAGACCAGCACCGGCGCGACCAAAACCGATAAGCTGCTTATCACCACCGGACAATCTATTTCCGTCATTACCCGTCAGCAGATAGACGATCAGGGCGCAATGGATTTAAATCAGGTGCTGAATTATACCCCCGGTGTTTTTACCAATTTCGCCGGGGCGGCGACGCGTTTTGATACCATTTCGCTGCGCGGTTTCCACGGTGGTGATGTGGATAATACCTTCCTGGACGGTTTGCGCGTTATGAGCGACAGCGGTAGCCATAATAACCTGCAGGTCGATCCCTGGTTTCTTGAACGCGTGGATGTCATTAAAGGCCCTTCTTCCGCGCTTTATGGTCAGACCGTGCCGGGCGGCCTGGTCAATATGACGACGAAACGCCCGCAATTCACCGAAGAGGGGCATTTCCGGCTGTATGGCGGCACGCAAAATACCAAAGGCGGCGCTTTTGATTATACCAACGCGATAAATGATCAATGGGCTTTTCGTATTACCGGCATGACCCGCAGCAGCGATACCCAATACGATCATACCCGCGAGGAACGCTATGCCATTTCTCCCTCGCTGCTCTGGCAACCCAATGAAAATACCAGCCTGTTGCTGAAAGCCTATTGGCAAAAAGATCCCTCGGGAGGCTATCACAGCGCGGTGCCGTCCGACGGCAGTTTGAACGAGCGCCACGGCTCACGCTTAAGCCGCAGCTTCTATGACGGTGAAAGCGATTTGGATCAATACGAGCGCCGGGAGCAAATCTACAGTTATGACTTCGCGCATGTCATTAACGATACCTGGTCGGTACATTCCACCGGCAGCTATACGCACTCCAATGTTTCAATCGATCAGGTGTACCAGGGCGGCTGGGTAGGGGACAGCGATCTGTTGGCCCGCTATTATACCTATACCGGGGAACGATCCTCCCTGGACGCGTTTGCGATGGATAATCGGGTGCAGGCGGATTTTACCACCGGGGCCGTGGATCATAAGGTTGTGCTCGGCGCGGAATATCATCAATATAAAAGCGATTTGTGGGACGGCGGCGCCTACGGCACCTATTTGAATGCCGCGACGGGCGCCTCGGGGGGCGGCGCGCTGTTCCAGGATCCCGCGCTAACAATTCCAGGCCTTTACAACGACAACAACAATACTCGTCGCTATTATCAAACCGGCGTTTATCTGCAAGATGAGATGGTCATGGATCAATGGCACCTGGGCGTGTCGGGTCGTTACGATCGTATTGTCTCCAAGCAGGTAAGCCACAGCTATGACACCTCGGTGCGCCGCTCCGACGATCATGTTAGCGGTCGTGCTTCGCTTTTGTACGCCTTTGCTAACGGTGTTTCGCCTTATATCAGCTATAGTCAGGCCATTACGCCGACATCGCTGACCGGCACCGACGGTAATTTGCTTAAACCGACCACCTCAGAGCAGTATGAGGCCGGCCTGAAATATCAACTGGTGGGCAGCTCGGATCTGTATACCGTCGCAGTGTATGATTTGATGCAAAAAGATGTAGCCAATCGCGATATCATCACCGCCACCTATACGCCGTCGGGTAAAGTCCATTCCCAAGGGATTGAACTTGAAGCCCATAACCAGATTACGCCTCGCCTGAGCACCCTTGCCGGCTATTCTCTCAATCGCGTTCGCTTTAAAGACTCCGTGGACGGCAATGATGGCCACACCCCTTATGTGACCCCCAATCAGACGGCATCCTTCTGGGGGCATTACCGGTTTGATTACGGTATCAGCGTAGGCGCCGGGGTGCGTTATATCGGTAAACAGTGGGCGGATAGCGAAAACACCCTGCGCGTGCCGTCCGTGATGCTCCTCGATGCGTCGGTACGCGCCGATTTGGGCGCATGGGATAGCCGCCTGAAAGGCGCGTATGTTCAGGTGAATGCCAATAACCTCACCGATCGAGACTATGTCGCAGCCTGTTATGGCACCGGTTACTGCTACTGGGGGGCAGAGAGTTCGGTCTTGGCTATGGTCGGTTATGACTTCTAACCCGGCCTTTAAGGTGAACGACTCCGCCTGGCTAATCCCCTTACGGCCGATGGCGGCGGCCGTAAGGGGGGATCGTCGCCAGCCATTGGCAGGCTAGCGCCTGATAGCTGCCGTCCGCCTGGCGCAAATGCAGCCATTGATCGACATACATTTTCCAAACGATATCGTCTCGCGGCAGCATATAGGCCTTTTCACCGTATTGCAGCGGCGCATGGGGACGCACGGCGCATAACCACGGGTAGCGTTGTTATTGAAACAAGGCTTCCTGCACGTCGGTAATCATCACATCCGCCTTGTGGTCAACCAATTGCTGGAAAATGGCCACATTATCGTGACTCAGGATCAGGGTGGCCCGCGGTAATTGTTTACGTACCACCGCTTCATTGGTGCCGCCTGCCGGAGCAATCACCCGCACCGCCGGCCGGTCCATCTGCGCCAGACTGTGCAACTGCTGCTGCTCCGCGCAACGCACCAGCGGTATTTTACCCTCGACACTCACCACTCGCGTAAAACCGGCCTGTTTTTGCCGATCGAGCGTAATGGAAACACCACCCACGGCGATGTCGCAGGCCTGCTCGCGAAAATCCCTCATCAGCGTTTTCCAGGTGGTGGGCACCCATTGGATGCGGGCCGGCAGACTGTCGGCCAGCGATTGGACCATGGCGATATCGATTCCCTCATAGCGTCCGTCGCCGCGTAAAAAGCTATAGGGCCGATAATCGCCCGTGGTACAGACCCGAAGCACTCCCTGCTGCGTAATGTGATCAAGGCGCGATTGCGCCCAACCGACCCCGCTTAGGCTTAGCAAAACCAAGCGCGTAGCGCGTTAATCATGATGCGATCTCCCTATCGTCACTAAGCGGCCATCAAGGGGCGCCGGTAAATGCATTATGCCGCGATTTCCTGATGGAAGAGGACGGGTGTTGCTCAATAACTTATCCCCCTGACGGGCGTCGTCACCGCCGTGTCTGACGGTCGCGGCCGCGGCGATTCACACTAGGAGGGGCTTACAGAAACAAAGAAAAATGTGATTTGGTTAACCAAATTTGGTCTTTAGGTTGACATATATCTGCTTTTTGGCAGAAGTTATAGACCGAATTAGCCTATGGTGATCCTGATAATTCCATTTTGGTCAACCAATTGGTGTTTAACGCTCAATGTCGTCCCTGCGCTGCATGATGATCGCTTATTGATGAGGTAGAAAATGAAACAGACCTGGCGCTGGTACGGCCCTAATGATCCGGTTTCTCTGGCGGATGCGAGACAGGCCGGAGCCACCGGTATCGTTACAGCATTACATCAGATCCCGAATAGCGAGGTGTGGACGGTTGAAGACATCCAGCAACGCAAAGCGATAGTCGAGGCGGCGGGGCTTACATGGTCGGTGGTGGAAAGCGTCCCCATTCACGAAGATATCAAAACCCACAGCGGCCATTATGACCAGTGGATTCACAATTATCAGCAAACGCTTAGGAATTTGGCGCAATGCGGCATCCGGACGGTGTGTTACAACTTCATGCCAATTCTGGATTGGACGCGCACCGATCTGGAATATGAATTACCGGACGGCGCCAAAGCATTGCGGTTTGACCAAGTGGCCTTCGCCGTCTTTGAGCTGCATATTCTGCGGCGCGCCGGTGCCGAGGCGGATTACAGCGCCGAGGAAATTCAACTGGCGGCGCAGCGCTTTACCGAGATGAGTGACGAGGACAAAACGCGCCTTGCCCGCAATATCATCGCCGGCCTACCGGGCGCTGAAGAGGGCTATACGCTGGATCAGTTCCGCGCTCAGCTCGCGCGGTACGAAGGCATCGATCACGACATATTGCGTGAGAACTTCGCCTATTTCCTGCGCGCCATTATTCCGGTCGCGGAAGAAGTGGGCGTCCGGATGGCGGTACATCCTGACGATCCGCCGCGGCCTATTCTGGGTTTGCCGCGTATTGTTTCTACCGCTGACGATATGCAATGGATGGTGGACACCGTAGAGAACATGGCTAACGGCTTTACCTTCTGTACTGGCTCCTACGGCGTGCGCGCCGACAACGATTTGGTGGGAATGATCGAGCGGTTAGGGCCGAGAATTTATTTTTCCCACCTGCGCTCGACCCAGCGCGAAAGCAATCCGCGAAGTTTCCATGAAGCCGCACATCTGGCGGGGGATGTGGACATGTTCGCAGTCATTAAGGCCATCGCACACGAAGAACAACGGCGTAAGAACGCCGGCGACGAAGACGCAATCCCGATGCGTCCCGACCACGGACACCAGATGCTCGACGATCTGACAAAGAAAACCAATCCGGGGTATTCCGCCATCGACCGGTTGAAAGGGCTGGTGGAGATACGCGGCGTCGAACTGGCCATCCAGCGCGTCTATTTTGCTCATCACTGAACCGCTTTGGCACGGTAGATCCGTGCCGTTTGCTAAAAATCCCTTCGGCTTATCGCCCGGCCATTTTGCCGGCGGGCCGAAGGGTAGGAGGCTTTAATGGAAACAACTATCGCCACCGGCACGCTGAGCGTTGCCCGGCCCGCCTGGGATACCTCACGCCTGACGGCGCGGATGGTGCATGTAGGCTGCGGCGCCTTTCATCGCGTCCATCAAGCGCTGTCCACCCATCATCTGCTGGAAATGACGGCATCGGACTGGGGGTATTGCGAAGTCAATCTGATGCCCGGCAACGATCGGCTTTTGATTGACGCCCTGCGCAAACAACACTTTCTCTACACCGTCGCGGAAAAGGGCGCCGAGGCCACCGAACTGAAGATTATCGGTTCAATGAAAGAGGCGCTGCATCCCGAGCTGGATGGTTGCCGCGCCATTCTGGAGGCCATGGTCCGCCCGGAAACGGCCAGCGGTGAACTCGATCTGGCAAATCCGCTGATTAAGCATGACCTGGCCACGCCGGATCAACCACGTTCCGCCATCGGCTATATTGTCGAAGCGCTGCGCCTGCGCCTGCGCCGGCAACGGGGCCTGCTGCCCTTTACCGTGATGTCCTGTGACAATCTGCGCGAAAATGGCCATGTGGCGCGGGTAGCCGTTCTGGAACTTGCCCGGGCGCGCGACGCCGGCCTCGCCGACTGGATAGCGAATAAGGTGACTTTCCCCTGTACGATGGTAGACCGCATTGTTCCCGCCGCGACCCCGGAAGTGTTAGACGAGATTGCCGGCAGCCTCGGGATTTACGATCCCTGTGCCATTGCCTGCGAACCTTTCCGCCAGTGGGTCATCGAAGATAACTTCATCAACGGCCGCCCCGATTGGGACCGCTTCGGCGCACAGTTTGTGGATGATGTGGTTCCCTTTGAAATGATGAAACTACGCATGCTGAACGGTAGCCACTCTTTCCTGGCCTATCTGGGGTATTTGGGGGGATGTGACACCATCGCCGATACTATGACCCATGCACCCTATCGTCAAGCGGCCTTGGCGTTGATGATGCAGGAACAGGCGCCGACCTTGTCCATGCCTGCTGGCACGGATTTGGCGGCCTACGCCAGACTGTTAATTGAACGATTCAGTAACCCCTCGCTGCGTCATCGCACCTGGCAAATTGCCATGGATGGCAGCCAGAAACTGCCGCAGCGCATGCTGGATCCCATCCGTCAGCACCTGGCGCAGGGGACGGATTATCGCCATTTGGCGCTGGGTGTGGCGGGGTGGATGCGCTATATCCTGGCAGAGGATGAGCAGGGCAACGCCATCGAGGTAGTGGATCCTCTAAGCAGTACGTTCCAGGCCGTTAACCGGCAATATCCCAGCGGTCCGGAGAGCGTGCAAGCATTGCTCGGCATCCGCAGTATTTTTGATGACGATTTGCCGGCGAATGCGCAATTTGTTGCGGCGGTCACCGACGCCTATGAGCGGCTTTGCCGGTTGGGGGCCAGGGCCGCGGTGGAAACGCTGAGCCGCTAACCGTCCGCACGCGCGTGATGTTTCGGGGCGTGGCGCGCGGCAGGGGCGTCAGACAAGCGTTTGCATCGTCGCTTGCCGGGCCGGCCGCGAGCGGGCTAAATGCTTTAAAGCACGGCTCGGCGCAGCACAGAACGGCACGGCACAGCATGTCAGCGAGCGATATGGCTGGATCGTTGTCCCGCTGACGGCAGCGTAAAATTATGCCGCCATCCGTTACGCCTTCTGGTCAACCAAATTGACAAGAGGGCGCCCAAAATGGCATCACAGCAGAAAGTATGCCATGATAGCGGCAGGGCCAGAGGTCGGCGCTAGAGCGGTATATTGCTTTTGCCGCCGCGCCTTTCTCAGTGAAAGATGTTAACCGACAGTGACAAAGCCACTATGAAATCAAGTCTCATACAACAGCGTCCTTATCAGGAAGTGGGCGGTATTCTGCGTGACATGATTGCGCAAAAGCGTTACGTACTCGGCGAACGTTTGCCCCCCCGAGCGAGAAATTGCCGATAGGCTGAACGTGAGTCGGACCTTGATTCGCGAAGCGCTTATTATGCTGGAGCTGGAAGGACTCATCGAGGTCCGGCGCGGCGCAGGCATTTTTGTCATCAGCACACCGGACACGCAACCGGGCGGTAAAGAGAAAGGAGCGCAGATGGTCTGCAATGACGCGGGCCCGTTTGAGCAACTGCAGGCGCGCCAGCTGCTGGAAAGCAATATTGCGGAGTTTGCTGCCCTGCAGGCCACCCGTGAAGACATCGTCAATATGCGTCAGGCGCTGTCGCTAGAGGAAGAAGAGCTGGCCTCCGATTCTCCCAACGGCCCGGAAAATGGCGATATGCATTTTCACCTCGCGGTGGCCGCCGCAACCCATAACAGCATGTTGGTGGAGCTGTTCAAACAGTCCTGGGAGTGGCGCGAAAATAATCCCATGTGGATCCAGCTGCATCGCCATTTGGCGAATACCCGCTATCGTAAAGAATGGCTGAATGACCATAAACAGATCCTGGCGGCGCTGATTAAAAAAGATCCGCGCGGCGCTAAATTCGCTATGTGGCAGCACCTGGAAAACGCCAAATTGCGCCTGCTTGAATTCTCCGACGTGGATGATATCTACTTCGACGGTTATCTGTTTGAATCCTGGCCACTGAGCCACAGCGAGTAGGCTTTCGGCAAGCGGGTCGGCGTGCAAACCCTCGCGGCCCCTGTTTCTCTTTCCTATCACCGCTCATTTCTCTTAGCCGATAACGCGCAATTTTAAACGCTCAACTTTGGCGTCTGAGTCTGAACCTAGGTCTGAGTCCGAGTTTGTTCCTAAGCATGAGCAGAGCCTAAGCGTGAGTAAGGGCATGGCGAAGACCCCACTCCTTATCAAACACTTAGCGTTTATCCCTGGCGATGGGGTCACGCATACGCGCGCTGAGGTGACGCAGGCTATCTAAGTCAATTACCTGATGGCCTTATACATTATGGCCTTTATAGTGGAATAGTTCTGTTTCGCCAAAAGCAACCCGCTGTACCGCACCGTGAAACAACGCTTATAAAGGAAAATACTATGTCAATTGAGATTAAAACCTCGCTCTTGTTACCTTTTAATAGAACGATAAGCAGTGACAAAATTGAACGTGCTATCAACAGCGAGAGTAAGGCAGACGCGGTGGCGTTAACGTTGTGGGATAAGAAAAGATTGGTTCTGTGGTACAAAAACCAGTTAGGTACTGGAAAGAATTTTTATGCTCACTCATATTGAGGATAACGTTAATACGGAACAGGCTTTGTCTGCCGCCCTTGCATTTTATCAACTGAGAGATATGGCGTATCCCATTCATTTTGATAAATTCCGCGCCGCCGTCACAGCGGATAAAGAAGGACATTATGCTTTCAGTTTTGCGATTGACGGTGTAATGAATGAACGTAGTATCTCTTATGGCCGGCATCACAGAGATGTGAATGCTATCAAACAGCAAACTTTAACGAATACCGGTGAGTTTTTACACAGTGCGCATGTCGGCGATAGACAAATAGCAGCCGCTTTGGCGGAGGTTAGTTACGATAAAGATCGTAACGTGTTTACGGGAGTATCGCAGGGAAACCAGAACAGATTGTGTTTAGACAGGCTAACTACGGCGACAAAAGACGCGATGGCAATGCACCCCAGCCTCGCGCAAGAATGGCTGACTCTACATATGAAATATTTTGATTATTTTGCCAGACTCCGTTCCTCCCTTGAAACTAAGGCAAAGATGGCCGAGATTGATTTGAACGAGATTGAAGGTAGTGGCATTCTGTCTTTTGGCCGTTCGATTGATGCCCTCTACAAAAATAGAATTGAAATGTTTGCGGCGGAGTTTAATGACACCTGTCATGACAGTATTAGGCAGGGTGTTTTCGCCTGGGGGAATACAACGACATCTGACCCTGTCACCGCTGGACCGGGTTCGGAAGAACCGCTATACGCACAACCTGCTTACGCAAAACCCACTTACGCAGTACCTGCCGCTACAGTACTTGCCAATCACGAACCTGCTTACTCTGAACCTGCCGATAGGGAGCCTGCGGATAGAGAACCTGCCTATGCTGAACCTGCGGGTCCGGAACCTCTTTATGCGGAACCTGCTTTTGTAAGATCCGTCTATGCTAAAGCGTCGTCTACAAGACCGGGCTACGATGAACCCATCTATGCTGAATCTGTTTACCTCGAACGCTACACGAAAGCATTCTCTCATTCAGGGTCGCCTTACGACCAGCGTTCCAAGGTCAATGAGGGTATTCCTTCACGAACACGATAAGGAGGAGGATAACGATCGCGTTGCTAGCGGCGGGTACCTTGATAACGCCACGGCTCAGACAGCCATACCCTCAACTCATTTTTATCAAGGCCCACTGAATGGCGATGTTTATGCGAAAGTCGAGCGAACCACTAGCAGTTTAATGGAGGAAATTGTGAGTGATGTGAGAAGGCATGAAGAAAAATACCCGCTACTTGCGGAGTATTTGCGCAAGTATAATTTTATGTAAGGTGTTGTAGTCAATGTTATCAATCGCTAACTAACCTCATTGCTTCATTAAGCCATGCTGTAGCCTGGTCCTTTAAAGCGCATGGCCGTTTTGTACGGTGTTTATTGAAAATATACGGCTACCGCCGTTGCGGTTAACATTCTGTTACCCTGAAGCAGGGCGCATTTTCGCTGTTGTGGTCCGAAAGAAAATTTTTAATCATGTGACAGCAATTGAAGAGGTTAGGTAATACTCAATCAGCGACGCCTCTGCATGTATTAGTTACTGGGGTTAGCCGAAGGCGTTAGTCTTAAATTCGAGCCATAATCCCGTGTCGGGCGTCATATTTACCGCACCTTACCGCACCATTTTCCGCTGAAACGTTATAAACCTATCCTTATCTCACATAAATTAGCTTATACGCCTGTTCCCTATGGTCATCGCGGTAACAATAAGGGCAACTTCTCATTTTTATACTCCGTTGTATTATTAAGGTTAATGCCGTAATTCAGCGCGATGATACCGAATTTTAATAGAATTTATTTGGCATTGGGTTTATGGTCTCTACATATTTATTGTTACTAACAGAGAGATAAATATGAGTCTACTTCCCATGGCATTTGGCGGATGGCAAAATGGTTATTCACGTTTCGGTAATAAACAAGCGCTAACGACCGCAACCGGCAGCGCAAACAGCCTCACGCGCGCGGCGATAATGGGGAAGGTATATAAATTTGCCAGTAAAGTGACGAGCGTCAAAAATACGGCGCTCGCTTTTGTGAAAAAACATCCCAAGACCCTCACCGCGACCATTGGCATTACCACATTGCTGGTAGGCGTCAGTCTGGCAAACCCTGGGCTAGCGAGCACTGGCATTGCCGCTATTGTTACCGCTATTGTTTATATTCCACCCGCAGCGGCGGCGTCCCCGACATAGCCGGATTAGACCGCCAGCGTCAAAATAAAACCCGGGCCGCGAATGGCCGTTGTCATCTAACCTATCCCGTTCACAGCAATAGTCGTTATGCCCTGCTCTTGAAAGAGCAGGGTTGCCCGACGGCAGGCAACCAAGGCAAGCGCTCAGCTGTTAGACTTAATGCGCGCGGCATTATCGACACCGCCAGACGGCGCTTTTGGCGCAAAGCGGGGGGGGATTGCGGGAAATGCCCGGTTATAGCGGACGTTTTAGCCCCGCCATGATAAGTGCGATAACGTGAGTCAGCGCGGATAGTTGCGCCTGCGCAGGACCGCCGGTGGCGACCAGGTCTGGATGGTGATACCGATAGGTGGCATTCAGTAGTGCGATGGCCGTGGCATGGGTATCGCCGACGCCCGGCAAGGTGCCATCACGCCGCCCCTCGTCGAGAATATGCGTCACCTATGCGATCAGGTGTGCTGAATGCGCCTTTTCAACCTGGGGGGCCTCTTTTACCACTCTGCCGGCAGCAGCCAGCAATTCGGCATCCTCGGTCACTTTCGTCTGTTTCATCACCGCCAGGCCGGTAAGCCACTCTGCCAAGCGCTCGTCCGCAGGTCCCGTGCGTTGCGCAATCGCCTGCGTTTGAGTGGTGATCCGCGCCAGCCAACGTTCAATCACCGCGGCACGCAGCGCGGCCTTGGTGGGAATATACCGATAAACGTTGCCATGGCTCATTTTCATGCTTTGCACGACATCGGTTACGGTCAGTTTTTCCAGCCCGTGTCTGCGCAGCAGCGCTTCCGCAACATCCAGAATACGGGGCAGCATCTCCCCCGGGTCTACTTGCGGGGCCGGTTCTGTACTATCGTGTTTCGTCATTTACCTGTAGCCATAAAACGATCGCCTTGAATGGCGCCGTAAGGGACCGCCGCTTCGATAACGGCCAGACTCTCTGCCGAGAGCGTCAGCGGCGAAGCCAGTGCTTCCGCCAGACGCTTCACCGTGCGTGAACCCACTAAAGGTATGATATCCCGCCCCTGGCTGGCAACCCATCCGATGGCCACCTGTGCCGCGCTGATCCCCTCTTTGGCGGCAACGGCGGCAAGCGCATCCGCCAGCCGCGCGTTGCGCGTCAGATTTTCGCCCTGAAAGCGCGGGTAGTAGGCGCTGCGCATGTCTCCCGCGCCGCTGCCGTTACTGCCGGTCAGCAAACCTCGGCCCAGTACGCCGTAAGCGGTAACGCTGATGCCCAGCTCACGGCAAAGCGGCAACATTTCCTGTTCAATATCCCGCGACATCAGGCTGTATTCAAATTGCAGGGCGGTGAGGGGGCAAGTGCTATGCGCACGTCGCAGGGTGTCGGCATCCACATTGGTGATGCCGATATAACGCACGTAGCCTTGCTGTACCAATTCACCGATGGCACCGACCGTGTCTTCAACCGGTACGGCAGGATCCCGTCCGGTTTGATACAGATCGACGTAATCCGTTCCCAACCGCCGCAGACTGTACGCCAGAGCCGTTTTCAGGGCCTCCGGACGTGCGTTAATCCCTATAAATGCCCCGTCCGGCCCGCGTTGCGCGCCTGATTTAAGCTGGATGAAAGCCTTTTCGCGCTTACCGCTTAGCCCTTCCGCCAGCAACATTTCATTATGCCCCATACCATAGAAATCGCCGGTATCGAACAACGTGATGCCGGCTTCCAGCGCTGCGCCAATCGTTGCCAGCGACGCCTGGCGATCGCTGTGACCATAGAATCCGGACATCCCCATACAGCCTAGCCCTATGGCTGAAACGAGCGGACCGTTGCGACCTAAAGTACGCGCGGCGAAAGTCATAGTCTCAACTCCTGAAAAAGGGGCGGGCTTTCGTCGTAATTGCTTTCGTGACAAATGACAAAATATTTTTTTGTCATTTGTCATGTAACGTTGGCACAAGGCATTAAGCACGTGGCGTTTGTAGAAGGGCGTTGTCGCAGCATCGGCATAGGGTGGTTGCCGCAAGGGAGGATGATGTGTACGACGCAGGGAGAGAAGGAAACGGCGCTGCGCCGTCAGACAGACAGCGGGACGGAAGACGTCACCCGTCCGTCTCCTGACCTCAAAGGCGCAGGGACGCAGGCGCCGGGCGTAGATACGGTGGCTTACTGGCCTGCCCGTGGGTGGCGCGCCGCGTCGTTAAGCGTTGTCACGGCTTGGTCAGAACGATGTTCGGACTCGGCCTTGCGCTGGAATAAGACACGCTGGACGAGGATTTCGCCGGGGGTGGGTTGCTGCTGAAATAACGCTATGGCCTCATCTATGGATGTCGCCAGCGGCAGCGCGCCGGGCTGGGCGGCCTGTCCCGGCGTCAGCTCTGTCTGGAGTCGGGGTGGAATCAACTCGATGACCTCGATTTTCCCTTTCAGCACTTCGCGCAAGGCTACCGTATAGCAGTGAATCGCGGCTTTGGTCGCCGCATAAGTTGGCGCGGTGATAATGGGGACAAAAGCCAGCCCCGAACTGACATTGATGATGGCGGCGCCCGGGTTCGTCGACAAATGATCGATGAAAGCATCAATAACACGAATGGGGCCAAGCAGATTGGTCGTGACGGTAGCAGCGGCATCCCCCAGATCGCGGGAGTGCTGGATCGCCTCGAAACGCATGATACCGGCATTGTTGACCAGAACATTGATGGAGGGGAATTCCGCCATCATCTGCTCAGCAAAGGATTTTATGCTGTGGGGATCGTCAATATTCACCACTCTGGCATGCATACGCGGCCGGCCAATTATCGCCTTTTCCAGCGACGCTCGCTGCCACCCGGCAATGATCACGTTATTACCAAGGTCGTGGAAACGGTGCGCGAGCGCTTCACCGATTCCTGAACCACCACCGGTAATGAGCAGGGTGTTACCCGACATTTTCATAAACCTTCTCCCCTGGAATATTTTTCCGCCAGCATAGGCGTGTTACTCTCTAACGTGAAGTAGGCACCAGAAAGATTTATACATCCCAAAAGGAGAGTGTTAATGATTAAGGGAGATCTTGATCCCGCACGAGCTCAAATTTGGCAAGGTGAGATTCCTGAACACGTGGATCCAGCCATCGAGGCCCTCGTCAGGGATATCATCGGCAAAGTGGCCGATAAATGGACAATGTTGATTTTGGAAGCCCTGCACGAGAAGGGCACGCTCCGCTATACGCAACTTCGTCGCCTTGTCGGTGGTATTAGTCAAAAGATGCTGACGCAGACAGTGCGCAGAATGGAGGAAGATGGGTTGGTGATCCGTACCGTTCACCCCGTAATTCCACCCCATGTCGATTATCAATTGACGCCGCTCGGCGACAGCCTGAGCAAAGCGTTCTGTGGTGTCTGGATATGGGCGGAACAGCATTATGATGACATTCAGCACGCCCGGCAGGCTTTCGCTGCCCGGCAGGCCAAAGAGCGGGCGGGACGATAAGTGCGAGGTAATTTTCCGGCTCAGACAGGGGAAACACTCATCGTCTTATCTGGGGCACGCCGCTCATCATGGAGAGAGGTCAGAACGCGAGCGCTGATAGTATGCCACATCGCCAAGGGTAAGTTAGCGGCTATCTAAGCCTGAGGAAAGCGATGAACATTGACCGGTATTCATCCCGGCTGATTATAGGTTTCTTTAAGGATAATGTGGCCATCGGCATTTTTATAGATTATCGACCTCCTTTTGGGAATAACGGTCGCCGAGGAACTATCATCGAATTTGATATATGTTTTATCGACGGCCCGTAGGATTTTCCAAGGTGATTTGGTGCTGACGTTTCCATACCGTTCAATAGCCTCGGTCGCCGATCCCAGAAGCCGTTCCCGTTGATAAGGGGATATTGCATAGCTGTAATCTCGATTACACATATCGATTCTCTCTTGTCATCAAATGGCAGACTAATCAATCCAAATGCTTAAAACATTCTAGAATCGCTTTTCTTATGCGTAACTATTCAGTTGGCGGCGTCAGGTTCATGGTGGCATTACACAGGGTAATCGCCCGGTGACACCGCGTAAGGACAAGCGGCTGCTCGGGTATTGCCGCCTTAGCGCGGTATCTGTTACCGTGATGGCCATAGAGTCATTCACTGGCATCACCTTACCCCGGTATCGCGCATTTAGGTTGCCTGTTGCCAGCTTTTGAAGACAAATTCCAGGCTATACCCATCAGGATCTCTGACTTGAGCCGCGTAGTAGCGTGGGTCATAGTGCAGTTGCGGACCCGGGGGATGTATTTCGCTTGCGCTTGCCAATAGAGCTTCGGCATGCTCCTGGTCAACCCTCTCCTGCGATTTGGCCGCGAAGCCAATATGGACCGAATCCGTTGCCACTGTTCCTTGCCTGAGCCAGAAGACTATCCGGCCGTTAGCGCCAAACCCTTTCAGGTCGGGATGGCCTGCAGGGCCGTCTTTGCCGTCATAATCGTGGCGACGGTCGAGGCCGAGTAAGGGAAGCACCCTGGCATAAAAGGCGAGGGCGCGTTCCATGTCGCTTACGGTAATAAAGACATGATCCAGCATGCTGCACTCCTGTATCCGAGAATAGCCGCCCGAAACCTCTGCTCTCCGGGCATAAATTCCACCGCCATCGGCGGGGAGCAATAAAGCAATAACAGATAAGAAATCTGACACAGCCAATATTACGCCAAGCCAGTAGGAGTGGCTGATGCAATGCTGTTTAAAGGTTGCCTAATCCTGCTTTTCTCTTGTTGCCGATGTACGGTCATGGTATTTATCGTCAATAGAAAAACAATTGTATGAACTCCGCCAGCTGGCCTCGGGCGCCGGCAATCAGCGCACCGAAACCGGACTACCGCGCGTGGCGATGGTGCAGGGAGAGATCCCCGAACACCGCTTGACCGCGGTTTATGAACCGATGATTAACCTCATCCTCACCGGATCAAAAAGCATGACGGTGGGGAACAGAACCTACCAATACGATCCTGCCACCTATTTTGTGATGTCGGTGGCTTTACCGGCCATCGGTAAAGTGCATGCGGATGATAAGACCGGAGCGCCGTATCTTGCCGTCAGCCTGACGCCTGAACCGGAGATTATCGCGGACCTGATGGCCAATGTGCCTGATTCTGGCACCGCACCGCTGCACGGCGCAGGATTTGCGGTCGCGCCCGTGACAGCGGAATTATTGGATGCCTGGATAAGATTGCTACGTCTGATGAATAAGCCGGACGACATCGCCGCGCTGGCGCCGCTGTATGAACGAGAAATTCTGTTTCGCGTGCTTCAGGGCCCGCTTGGCGCATTGCTCCGGGATATCGCCACCCCTGACACGCATTTGTCCCAAGTTTATACGGTGATCAACTGGATAAAACAGAACTATATGCAAGCGGTACGGGTTGACGAGCTGGCCAAGATGGCCGCGCTGAGCGTGTCGGTGTTTCATCGTCACTTTCGGGCCATCACCGCGCTTAGCCCTGTGCAGTACCAAAAACGGATTCGATTAATGCAAGCCCGGGCAAAGCTCGTCGCCCGACGTGAAAATATCACGACAATTGCCCTTTCTGTCGGCTATCAAAGCCATACGCAGTTCAGCAGGGAGTACTCACGCCTGTTCGGCCGGCCGCCGTCAGTGGACCTCGCCAGACTAAAACACGGCAATGGCGGCGCAAGATAAAGCGGATTGCCTACTCGCTCTCTGTAACTAAGCGTTCGTCTAACGTTAACCGCTCGGCTAACCACCCGTTGGCGTGCAAAGCCCGCAGGGCTTGTGCCATGCGGGCTCTTAGGACTTCATCGGAGACTCTGGTAATCACCGATGGAGAATTTTGGTGGAGCTGGCGGGATTTGAACCCGCGTCCGGAATTTCTACGCCTTCGGCACTACATGCTTAGTCCAGTCTTTACATTCACCTGTCAGCTGCGGACGGACACGCCACTAACAAACTAGCCTGATTAGTTTTAACGCTTCAGCCCCAGGCAGGACATCCACGCGATCTCTTTTGGGTTTGACCTCTCTTGATCCCCGTCCTAAGAGCGGAGGCTAGGGAGAGAGGGAATCCTCAGTTTATTAAGCTGCTAAAGCAGCGTTAGATTCGAATTGCGGATCGTTTGCAATTATTTTTTTTTGAGGTTTTTTTACGAGGCCAACCTCACCTCGGCATGCACCTTAGGTTTCGCAAGTCCCGTCGAGTCCAGGATCAGCCCCAAGTTATTAATTTCATTATAGCAAACTTATAGTGGCAGGGCAACGCTATCGGCTGGCGTGCTTCATGATGCGCGCCTTATCCAACTGCCATTCGCGTTCCTTAATATCTGTTCGTTTATCGTGCTCTTTTTTACCCTTCGCCACGCCGATTTTCACTTTCACCCACGCGTTTTTCCAGTAGAGCGAGAGCGCCACAACGGTGTAGCCTTCGCGGTTTACGCGGCCGAACAGTGAATCCAGTTCACGCTTATTAAGCAAAAGCTTGCGGGTTCGCATAGGGTCACAGACCACATGCGAAGAAGCCACCGTCAACGGTTGGAAGGTGGCGCCAAAAAGATAGGCCTCGCCATCTTTAAGCAGCACATAGCTGTCGCTGATGTTCGCTTTGCCGGCGCGTAGCGATTTCACTTCCCATCCCTGCAGCGAAAGTCCCGCCTCGAACTCCTGTTCTATAAAGTATTCGTGTCGGGCGCGTTTGTTTTGCGCAATGGTAGCTGAACCGGGTTTGTGTGCTTTTTTCTTTGTCATAGTGCGCAATATTATACAGTTAACCTCGGGGAAGAAAAGCTTTCCTCATAAGGCGTACGGGCTTTTGATCACAGACGTGGCATAGCGCACGTAACGGGCTTTTTGTCTCGTTGGAGATAAATGATAATATTAGGGTGAATCGATAAAGACAGGAAAGATTATGCCTCATATTACGCGCTCCGCGCTGGTTCCTTATAGCGCAGAGCAAATGTTCGCCTTGGTTAATGATATCAGCGCCTATCCGGAATTCATTCCAGGCTGTGCCGCCAGCCGGGTGCTTGAGCAGAACGGCAGCGAACTGACCGCAGAGATGAATGTCTCTAAAGCGGGCATCAGCAAATCCTTCACCACCCGCAATGTTATTACTGAAAATCAAAGTATTGTGATGCGCTTGGTGGAAGGCCCCTTCAGCTCCTTTGCCGGCGACTGGCGTTTCATCCCCCTTAGCGAAGAGGCCAGCAAGGTTGAATTCCATCTCGATTTTGAATTCAAGAACAAGCTGATTGAACTGGCGTTTGGGCGTATTTTCAAGGAGATGGCGAACAGCATGGTCATGGCGTTCACCCGCCGGGCCAAAGCGGTTTACCATGCCTGACATCCGGGTCGAGGTCGTTTACGCCCTGCCGGAGCGCCAGTATCTGCGACAGCTGGTGCTGGAGGAGGGGAGTACCCTGGAGCAGGCGATTCGCGCATCGGGTCTCCTGGCACTACGGCAGGATATCGATCTTAGCGTGAATAAAGTTGGCATCTTCAGCCGGCCCGCCAAATTGGAGGATACACTCAGTGACGGCGACCGGGTGGAGATCTACCGGCCGTTGCTTATCGATCCCAAGGAACTGCGCCGTCAACGCGCGGATCGCACGCGAAAATAATACGCCACATCCGCTGTTCCCTGTCTGCACGACAGCAGGCGATCCCAGACCTTTCACAGGTCAACCTTCACGCCGCCATAGTATCGGTTAACGCCACTTATTGACTGGTGCTGGGGCCTTCGAGCGTCGGTTTGTTGTCAATATGCGTCAGGATGTCGCTGCTGTTAAAGGTCAGCGTCAGCGTTTGCTGCGAGACCGCTTCATGGCCCGGTTCGCGGCGGAAAATGTAATACCAGGTGTTCGAGCCGAACGGATCCTTCATCATTGAAGTGCCAAGGGTATAGGCCACCTGCTGCTTGGTCATGCCGGTGTGGATTTTGGCGACGTCAGCTGCGGTCAGATAATTGCCCTGATTGATGTCGGGACGATAAACCACTCTCTCGAACACGGAGCAACCGGCGGTAAACATCAGCACAACGACAGCAGCAGCAGTCAACGTCTTACAGCTCATAATAATCACATTCCTTTTGGGCATAGGGTGCCGATGATAATAGACCTTGCCGGCGTTGGGAACCTCTGCAAGGCCCATCTATGACCACAGGAAGAGAAAAAAGTTGAGCTTTTCTAAGCGGCAAGCAGCTCCCTGGCGTTCGCCAGCGTATTTTTTGTGACTTCGCTGCCGCCCAACAGGCGCGCCAGCTCCTGCAGCCGGGCTTTTTTATCCAGCGCCAGCATCTGCGTTTCGGTGGCGCTGCCGTCGGTATTTTTACTGACGAAAAAGTGATGATGCCCGAATCCGGCAACCTGCGGCAAATGCGTCACGCACATCACCTGGGTGGATTCGCCCAACTGACGCAGCATTTTGCCCACTATAGCGGCCGTCGGCCCGCTGATGCCTACGTCGACTTCGTCAAAGATCAGCGCCGGCGTGTCCATTTTGCGGGCGGTAATGACCTGTATCGCCAGCGCAATGCGGGACAGCTCGCCGCCGGAGGCCACTTTTGCCAGCGGCTGCAGCGGCTGGCCGGGGTTGGTGGTCACCATGAACTCCACGCGATCGGCGCCGTCGGCGTTAAGCTGTTCGGGCTGGAAATGCACATCAATGGCCAGCTTACCGTGCGGCAGGGATAGCTCGTGCATGCTGTGGGTAATATGGCCGGCCAGGCTGCCGGCGTGCTCAGCACGGCGCTGGTGGAGTTGGCGGGCAAGGTCCATCGCTTGCTGATGGTGGCGTTCGACCGCCTCGGCCAGCGCGCCCGCGCTGGCGTCATGCTGCGCCATCGCCTCCTGTTCCCGCAGGAGCTGCTGATGGTGCTGCGCCAGGGCTTCCGGTTTCACGTGATGCTTACGCGCCAGACTGATTTGGCGCGACAGGCGTTGCTCCAGCTCATGCAGGCGACCGGGATCAAGATCAATACGATCGCCGTAATGACGCAGCTCATTGCTGGCTTCGGTAAGCTGGATAGCGGCATCCTCCAGCAGCGTCATCACGTCGGAGAGTGACGCATCCAGCGTAACCAGCTCGCTCATCACCTGACGGGCGGCGTGCAGCTGGCTGAGCAGATTGGCCTCGTCGCCTTCGCTTAATAGCTCCAGCGTTTGCTGGGTGGCGGTAATCAGCTGCCCGCTGTTTGCCAGCCGCTTGTATTCCTGATCAATCTGCTCGTATTCGTCCGCAACCGGCGCGAATTCGTTCAACTCTTTCAATTGATACTGCAGCAGCTCGCGCCTGGCGTCGCGTTCAGCGGCCTGCTGGCGCGCGCTGGCGAGATCAAGGCAGCTTTGGTGCCATTGGCGGTAGGCGGCCGCCATGGCCTGCTGGAGGTCTTTCTCACAGGCGTAGGCGTCCAGCAGGCGCTTTTGGTGATCGGGACGCAGCATCAGCTGGTGGGCGTGTTGACCGTGAATCTGAATCAGGAATTGGCCCAGCTCGCGCAGCTGTGACAGCGGCACCGGCGTACCGTTGATAAAGCCGCGTGAGCGGCCGTCCTGGCTTACCACGCGGCGCATCAGGCATTCATTGCCGTTATCGAGCGCGTTATCGACCAGCCAGCGGGCGGCCAAGGGGGTATCGTTGAGTAAAAAACGCGCGCAAATATCCGCCCTGGCGGCGTCGGGCCGTACCATGCTGGCCTCGGAACGGCCGCCGAGACACAGACCGAGCGCATCGATCGCAATGGATTTCCCTGCGCCGGTCTCACCGGTAATCACACTCATCCCCGACTGAAAATCAATCGTTAACGCGCGCACAATGGCGAAATTGGCAATGGTCAGTTGAGCCAGCATAGTTGCCTTCCTGTATATAAACACACCTCTATTGTTATCCACAGTATAAACTGGTTTTTTATACAGTAAAGCGGCGGCGACCAAAATTTAGAATAATTTTTTCGACCAGCCTAATTTGCTACTTAATGTATTGAAATAATTGTAATCGTTGGTATGAATCAAATCGAGATAATAGTCGCTGCGGCGAATAAAAATCTCCTCGCCATCCTGGATCGGCAGCGCTATCTGACTGTCGCAGCTGATTTCCAGGTCCGGCGTCAGTTGGGAAAATTTCAGCCGTATCGTGCTGCCGCCGTTAATCACCAGTAGGCGCGAGGAGAGGGTATGCGGAAACATCGGCACCAATGCAATGGCATCCACCAGCGGGGTAAGTATTGGACCGCCGGCGGAAAGGGAATACGCCGTGGAGCCGGTTGGCGTGGCGATGATAAGGCCGTCGGAACGCTGGGAAAAGGCGAAGGTATCATCAATATAGACCTCGAACTCGATCATGTGCGCCACCTTGCCGGGATGCAGAACCACCTCGTTAATGGCGCTGCTTAATCGGCCGCACACATCGCCCCGGCAAACCTGGGCTTCCAGCAAAAAGCGTTTTTCACTGCGAAAGTGACCCGCCAGCACGTCGGATAATTGCGCCAGCGCCGAGTCGGGATCGAGGTCGGTCAAAAAGCCGAGATTGCCACGGTTGATACCGATGACTTTAATGTCGTAGCGCGCCAAAATGCGCGCCGCGCCCAGCATGTTGCCATCGCCGCCGACCACGATCGCCAGATCGGCCTGCTGACCGATATCGGCCAAACTACCGGTAATGGCTTCGTGCAACGCCAGATCGCGGGCGATCTGATGTTCCATGATAACGTGGTACCCTTTTTCGTTCAGCCAGTGGTACAGCGTCTCATGCGTGGCCAGCGCATTGGGGTGACGCGGATGGCCGACGATACCGATAGTCTGAAAAGTGGTAGTCATTTGATTGCTGATCCCCGGAGTATTTTTGCAAGCTTCATTATGCGTCATCCCTTGAATCCCCACTATTCATCCCCATAATAACCGGACTAGCGAGAATAATGCTGAACCGCGGAGAAAACTCATGATGAGTAGTAAAGAACAGAACCCCCCTGACGAGCAAGTCTCACAAGAGAGTGAAATGGAACAAGGGCAGCAAGCGGAAGCGGCGCCTGAGACGGTTGACGTTGTGGATCCGCGAGATGAGCGTATTGCCGAATTGGAAGCGGCGTTGACCCAGGCGCAACAGCGTGAGCGCGATAGCGTGCTGCGCGCCAAGGCGGAAATGGAAAACGTGCGTCGCCGCAGTGAACAGGATGTCGAGAAGGCGCATAAATTTGCGCTGGAACGTTTCGCCGGTGAACTGTTGCCCGTTATCGATAATTTAGAGCGCGCGCTGGATATGTCGGATAAATCCAACGCCGAGCTGGCGTCCACGATTGAGGGAATCGAGCTGACGCTCAAATCGTTGCTGGACGCGGTACGCAAGTTCGGCCTGGATGTGGTGGGAGACACGCACGTGCCGTTTAATCCCGAGGTGCATCAGGCGATGACGATGCTGGAGTCCGACGAGCATGAGCCCAACCAGGTGATGATGGTGATGCAAAAAGGCTACACCCTCAATGGCCGGCTCATCCGCCCGGCAATGGTTGCAGTATCGAAAGCCAAAAGCTGACGTTTTTCCCTCCCGCCGCCGCCAAAAGGCCAGCCCGCGTTTGACCGCTGCCGCTAGCAGGCCCGAAAGGCCGCCCGCATTTTGCGCCGCTGTGCCTGCGCCTGCGCTATTATCTTTCGTGCTCTGTTTTGTTTGCGCGCGCAGGATGATACCCATCACGCCGCCGGCAACGTCGGCGCCCAATCAATGGGCTGTTGGCCTTGCTGTTCCAATAGCGCATTGGCTTTAGAGAAATGGCGGCAGCCAAGAAAGCCTCGATGGGCAGACAGAGGCGAGGGATGCGGCGCTTTAAGCACATGGTGACGTTTGGGGTCGATAATCGTGCCTTTTTTCTGGGCATGGGAGCCCCATAATAGAAAAACAATGCCTTCATGCTGCGCGTTCAGGACCTTGATGACCTTGTCGGTAAAGGTCTCCCAGCCCAGACTGGCGTGGGAGTGCGCTTTACCCGTCTCCACCGTCAATACCGTATTGAGCAGCATCACGCCCTGTTGCGCCCAGCTTTGCAGACAACCATGATTCGGGATAACAAAGCCGGGAATGTCGCTGGCCAGCTCTTTATAAATATTAACCAGCGAAGGCGGGGTGGGCACGCCTGGCTTGACCGAAAAAGAAAGGCCGTGGGCCTGATTGGGGCCGTGGTACGGATCCTGGCCGAGGATCACTACCTTCACCGCGTTCAGTTCCGTGAAACGAAAAGCATTAAATACATCTTTGGCCGGCGGATAGATAGTCATTCCAGCCGCCCGCTCTCTGGCGACAAACGCCAGCGTTTCCTGGAAATAGGGCAGAGTTTTTTCCTGTGCGAGAGCATCGCGCCAGGTGAGCATTTGCGTCATGATACGCTCCATGATAGTGACGACCTGGCCTAAGCTTAACGTTTTCTCATTGCGGGTTAAACGTTTTCCCGTCCTGCCAGGACGGAAATTATCGCCTTTGCAACAGGATTAAGGCGGCTTTTAAAATTGATCTAAATCAATAAGTTCGCGCAGGAATGTCGCCACTTTCCCTCAGAGATTGATTTAAATCAAAGTATCGGCCCCGGTTGGCGGGTGTATAATCAGTTTTAGAAATTGGTTTTACCAAATGTCCAGGCAGGCTAAATGATGAACGGCACGTGTCTGGACGCCGTATGGCACCCCTACCACGGAGGCATCTATGATTATCGGAACACAAATTACCGAGGCTGAAAACAAAGCGCTGGTAAACTCTTTCTGGCTGCTGGATGAGACTAACAAACAAGCCCGCTGCCTGGTCGCTGTTGCCGGTTACGCTGACGACCAGTTGATTCCCCTGCAGGAACTGGGCAAATTCGAGTACCGTGAAATTCCGCTAGAGCATTAAGGAAGTGGTGCGCGTCGAAGGCGGCCAGCACCTGAATGTCAACGTGCTGAGCCGCGAGACGCTGGAAGACGCCGTTGCGAATCCGGAAAAATATCCGCAACTGACTATCCGCGTGTCGGGTTATGCGGTGCGCTTCAATTCCCTTACGCCAGAGCAGCAGCGGGACGTGATCACCCGTACCTTCACCGAAAGTCTGTAATCTCGGCGCATCATGCGTGCGAGGGGCATTTGGCCCCTTTTTTATTGTAAACGGATTCGCGCCAACGCGAGTACCGGGCCCACAGCAGCTTCATAGAGAGGGGGAAGGGAACAGGGTGGCGAGACCCTAACGCTCCTCCGAGGCAGAGGAATAAGGCAGGCCCACCGCGTATGCGCAGGGCAAAGGTATATTCGAGGTGAAACCACGGCCTTCGTGAAGGCAGCGGTTAGCGTTGGTGGCGGCCTAGGGCTGAAAGCTGACAGCCGTAAGCGGCGTTTGGCCTGAGGTGCCGTGGATAAGCGCCAAAAGGCCCTGTTTCATTGCGCTTATCGCGGCCCAGACCGGGGATAAAATCGTCCCGCTGTGGCAAAAGTGAACACGTAACGACGCTAGGCGCGGTGGCGATTATTTCATTGATAAACAAAGAAGTTTATTATTTTTCATCACGGTAGCAACATGCCGGTTACTTTTTGCTAACGATTAATAACACGTTGGCGGCGGGCGCCGCGCTAACGTCGCGAAAGTACGGCTTTCATTGGGGTGAATCCATTCTATCGTGCTGCGTTTACTGGCTCGCTGCTGTTTTTATCAACATCCCATCGTAGCCGGTCGCGCGACAGCTTAACCGTCACTTTCCGGCTTGGTTACGCTTATGGCATCCGGCACCGCTTTAGGCAACGACGCTTGCCAATATTCTTTTTATCGCGCAAACGCACCTTGGTTTTGTCTTTCGTCCGCGCCTGTTCTTTCTTTTCTTTGCGCTTCGCCAACACTTTTTTGGACGGCTTGCCGCTCATCTTTTCTGCCGGGGCGCGCGTGGTGGGGCGTAATTCATCTATCGTCCGCGCCTTTAAGGGTTCGTTAAGGTAACGACTTATCTTTCCCAACAGCAAATGATCGTGCGCTTCCACCAGCGAAATGGCGCAGCCTTTGAGGCCGGCGCGGGCGGTGCGGCCTATCCGGTGGAGATAAACATCCGCCGTCGCGGGCAAGTCGAAATTGATGACATGGCTGATGTCCTCGATATCCAGACCGCGCGCCGCGACATCCGTTGCTACCAGGACGTTCATCCGGCCGTCGCTCATGCGCTTGATGGCCTCATTGCGTTTGGCCTGGACCAGTTCCCCCTCCAGATAGCATGAGGGAATACCGGCGTCGCGCAGCCAGCCTACCACCTCATGCAACCGCTCGCGCTTGCGGACGAAGACGATAGCTTTGCTGATTTCAGGCTGTTTAAGCAGGTGGCAAAGCAAGGCGGTTTTATGTGTCAGATCGTCGGCGCGATAATACCATTGCACGATTTTTTTGCGCTCGCGACGCGATGGGGAGGCGTCGATCTCCACCGGATCGTTTAGCAGGCGTTCGGCAAAATCCTTGACCGCGTTCCCTTCCAGCGTGGCCGAAAACAAAAGCGTCTGCTTGCGCCAGCGTGTTTCGGCGGCGATCTGCTCGACGTCCTGGGCAAACCCCATATCCAGCATCCGATCCGCCTCGTCCAGAATCAGCGTTTCTACCGCCCGGCAGTCAAAATTCTCTTCCTTGATGTACTGCAGCAGGCGACCGGTGGTGGCCACCACGATATCCTGATTCTCGCTGAACACTTCCGCATGATTCATATAGGCCATGCCGCCGGTAATGGTGGCGATGTCCAGATGGGTGTGGGCGGCCAGCTGTTTGGCCTGTTCCGCTACCTGCATCGCCAGCTCGCGGGTAGGGGTGACGATCAAAACCCGCGGCGGACCAGATTTCTTGCGAGGGAAATCAAGGAGATGTTGCAAAACCGGCAATAAATAAGCGGCGGTTTTGCCGGTGCCGGTAGGCGCTGAACCCAAGACGTCACGTCCGTCCATGGCTGCCGGAATGGCTTCAGCCTGAATGGCGGTGGGGCGCTCAAAGCCTTTGTCGCTTAAGGCGGCGAGCAGGTCTTCGTGAAGCTCGAGTTCGGAAAATTGGGTTACAGTCATGGGCTACCTCTGGTTGGGGCGCAGATTATAGACGGATCCCACGTAATCTTCATCTGTTTGTGCGCGTCAGTTTATTTTAAAGTAGCGGTATACGCCTGCAGGAGCCACATGAATATGCTACCCACGGCCGTCACAAAACCGCTGCGGCGGGACGGATTTACCTTTAAACAGTTTTTTGTCGCCCACGATCGGTGCGCAATGAAAGTCGGCACCGATGGCGTGCTGCTGGGCGCCTGTCATTGAGTCGGGCAGGGCGCTGGATATCGGCACCGGCAGCGGCCTGGTCGCGCTGATGCTGGCGCAGCGCGTGCACGGCGCTATTCCGATCGAGGCGATCGAACTGGACCCGGACGTCTGCCGTCAGGCGCGGGACAATTTTGCCGCCAGCCCTTGGGCTATGTCCCTGCGCGCTGTCGAGGGCGATATCTGCGCCTATGCCGACAGGGCGTCGCGGTGCTATAAAATGATCGTCAGCAATCCGCCCTATTTTGACGCAGGGCCGGCCTGCGCTACCCCGGCGCGCGAGCGGGCACGTTATACCCGGAGCCTGAGCCATCAGGCGCTGCTAACGGCTGCCACCGCGCTGCTGGAAGAGAACGGTACGCTGGCGCTTATCCTGCCGTATGCCGCCGGGGAGGCGCTCATTGCCCGCGTGTTGGCACAGGGATGGTGGCTACAGCGGCGCACCGATGTCAGCGACAGAGCAGATTTGCATCCGCACCGGCTGCTGCTGGCCTTGACGCGCCGGCCGATGCCGTTAATCCACGATACGCTGACGTTGCGCGACCCATCGGGCGCCTGGACGCCGGCGTTTCGCACCCTGGCCGGTGATTTTTATCTGGCGTTCTAACCGCCGAGCCGTTCTGGGTTGCAGGTGCGTGGCAGCTGCGCAGTTACAAACCTGTTCCTTCATGAAGAATATGTGCAGGGACCGCATTCCCGCGTTTATTTTGTCCCTGGCCGTTATTAACATTGAGTATTTCATCCGCCTTATTGATATTCCGTACCTATTGCGAAATTAACATGAGTGGATATTCTATATATTGTCTCTCTATCTTTATTTTCCCTCCATCTTTATTTTCTCTTCAAAGAGAGAAGCGTCCCCTTTTAAACAGCATGGGCGTGAATTACTGCCGTGCCGGTGTTATGCCGCCAAGTTCGCCGCGGCTAAAAGTGAAATATAGTACGAAGTGCGGCGGGCAATATTCTTTGGTGACAACCTGGAAATTATGTGCGGGGGCAGCTGCCGGCAGTCCTGTAGTCATGGAATAGGCATGGGCTTGGTGTTTTTATGTCTTCATCACGGCATTATGATTTGGCCCCATAGAAAGACGCTAATAAGCCGTCTAAAAGTAAAGTAATTTATTTATATAAATAGCGAGGATGATTATGGATAAAGATAATAATATGCTTAGACATGGCCGCATCACTTTCCCGGAATCACGGTCTGAAAAAATGGGACATGGTGGGCAAATGCGTTAGAGAGTGGAAAGTTCTTCCCCGCAACGGAGGCTGGTTTAGCCGATAAATTTGCCCCGAGTGATGAACGTAATGCCCTCCCGCCGAAAGATGGCCAGATTGCCAGTGCCGGGTTCAGGATGGCGGCACTACCACTGCACCGCTCAAACTGGATGAATACGGTGAAGACCGCTGGGAAAAGAATAAAATCAAAGCCAATTCTGTGGTGGATTTCACCTGGCACTATACCGCAACTCATGCCACACGGCGTTGGAATTATTTTATTACCAAGGATGGCTGGAACCCTAATGAACCCTTGAGCCGCGCTCAGTTTAAGCAAGAGCCTTTTTTCATGGTGCAAAATCCGCAGCAGCCGCATTGGGAACATGCTGATGAATTGACGCTAAGTGCCGAGGGGACGGTTCATAAAATTCAAATGCCCAACAAAAAAGGCTGCCATGTTATTCTCGGCGTATGGGAAATCGCAAACACCGCAAGGGCCTTTTATCAAGTCGTCGATGTTAATTTTGTTTGATTATAACTGTCCGAAAATGCTCTTTGTTTAATTAAAGACAATGATCATGTCATCCGTGTAGGTATGCGTTGGAAGCTTATTTTAATTACTCTTTCACTGACAAAGCATACCGCCGTGCTTAGCGTTCTTCAAATGCCGTGTCGTTAAATGACTTCATTGAAGTCAGCAAAGAAGTGAGGAAGCGAGCACGTCACCCCACCTGCGCAGCAAGGAGGAAAATAGACAGTCAGATAGCCTAGTGGGAAACGGAGAAAATAGCGTTAACGCCAAAGTAAGTCTCTTTTCTCATCGGCGTTATTCCTTATGGCCCAGGATATTTTTGCCACCCATACATGCTCTGCCATCGCCATCCTTGCAATAAGCGCGCAAAAAAAGGAAGGCGGCGTTTTCCGCATGCTTCCTACGCTATAGCACAATGGCAACGGGATAGTCATCACCCGTTGCGTGTTCAACAGGTGATAATCTCAATCAGGGCTGCAAAATGGTGGGCTGCGGGTCCGGCTGCATAGCGGGGTAATCCAGCGTGAAATGCAGGCCGCGACTCTCCTTGCGCTGCAGTGCGCTTTTGACGATCAGCTCGGCCACCTGCACCAGATTGCGGACCTCCAACAAATTATTGGAAATGCGGAAATGGGAATAGTATTCGTCGATTTCGCGCGTCAGCAGCTCTATGCGGTGCAGCGCGCGCTCCAGCCGTTTGGTGGTGCGGACGATGCCCACGTAGTCCCACATTAAATAGCCGTAGCTCATGCCAGTTATGTTGCAGCACCACCTCCTCGTCGGAATCGCTGACCCGGCTTTCATCCCAGGGAGGCAGTTGGCGAACCTGGGCGATGGCCGGCAGACGGCGTCGGATATCTTCTGCCGCCGACCAGCCATAAACCAGGCACTCCAGCAGGGAATTGGACGCCAGGCGGTTGGAGCCGTGCAGGACGGTATAGCTGACTTCCCCGATGGCATAGAGACCGTCCAGATCGGTGCGCCCGTGTTTATCCACCATTACGCCGCCAGGTATAATGGGCCGCCGGAACGATAGGGATGGGCTGGCGGGTCAGATCGATATCCAGCGTCAGCAGCTTGTCATAAATGGTCGGGAAATGCTGGCGGATAAACGCCTCCGGCCGGTGGCTGATGTCGAGGTACATGCAGTCGTCGCCCAGCCGCTTCATTTCATGATCGATTGCCCGGGCGACAATATCCCGCGGCGCCAGCTCGGCGCGTGCGTCGAAATCCGGCATGAAACGGCTGCCGTCGGGCCGGCGCAGATAAGCGCCTTCGCCGCGCAGCGCTTTGGTCAGCAGGAAGTTGCGCGCCTGCGGGTGGAACAGGCAGGTCGGGTGGAACTGGTTAAACTCTAAATTGGCGACCCGGCAGCCGGCGCGCCAGGCCATGGCAATGCCGTCACCGGAGGAAATATCGGGGTTGGTGGTATATTGATAGACTTTGGACGCGCCGACGGTGGCGAGCACCACCGTGCGTGCGCGGCACAGCTCCACCCGCTCTTTGGCGCGGTTCCAGATATAGGCTCCCACCACCCGCCGCGTGCCCGGCAGTCCCAGGCGGTTGGAGGTGACCAGATCCACCGCGTTGCAGCGCTCCAGGATCTGAATGCCCGGGTGCGCTGCCGCCTTGCCCACCAAAGTGGTTTCCACCGCTTTGCCGGTCGCGTCTGCGGCGTGCAGAATACGGCGATGGCTGTGGCCCCCCTCGCGGGTGAGGTGGTAGCGGTCGCCGGTCGGCGTCGAGGTTTCAGTGTCAAACAGCACGCCCTGATCTATCAGCCACTGCACACAATGGCGGGCGTTGCCGGCTATGAGCGTATCGTCGACGTGGGAATCGACGCTGTCGGTTTCATCGAATACCGCCGCGATGCCGCCTTGAGCATACAGCGTGGAACCCTCATTCAGCGGGCCTTTGCTCAGGACCATGACATCGCAATGCCCGGCCAGACGCAGCGCCAGCGATAACCCGGCCGCACCGCTGCCGATAACCAGGACATCGGTGGCATATTCAGTTGATGGTTGCATAGCGGATGGTGTGTATTCCGATAGAAAAGACTGTTTGGCAATGGTACCACCCAATGCCGGCTGGCTGTACCGCTTATTGCCGCTTTTTGACGCGGTTTTATTTACGCATGTTTACTGACAGCATGGCGAATTCACGTTACCCTGCGCTTTTTATTGCGACTGTTTCGCGTGGGGCTTTGGCCCTGCGAGAATCCGGGTACCGGCCATTCTATTTATGGTAGTCTGGTACAAAGCCCGGCCGGCGGCCCTGGCGTAATTGTGGCCGCGCCCCTTATTTTAAGAAAAACACAAGGCGTGGCGGAACTTTATGATTATCATTAACTCCGATCGCGAGCTTGCTCGTAAAATTGGTTCAGAAGCTGGCGGTACTATTTTTTTGCGCGTGGAGAAAAATTTGAGGAGACATTACCTCGGATGAGCGAGCAGTTGACGGATCAGGTGCTGGTTGAACGGGTCCAGAAAGGCGACCAGAAAGCGTTCAATTTACTGGTCGTTCGCTACCAGCATAAAGTGGCGAGCCTCGTGTCGCGCTACGTCCCGCAGGGGGATGTGCCGGACGTGGTGCAGGAATCGTTCATCAAGGCCTATCGGGCCCTGGCGTCGTTTCGCGGCGACAGCGCGTTCTATACCTGGTTGTACCGTATTGCGGTCAATACGGCGAAGAATTACATAGTGGCTCAGGGACGGCGTCCGCCCTCCAGCGACGCGGAAAATTATGAAAGTGCCGGCGCATTAAAAGAAATATCGAACCCTGAGAATTTAATGTTGTCTGAGGAGTTGCGACAGGTAGTGTTCCGCACTATCGAGGTGTTGCCCGAAGACTTGCGTATGGCGATTACGTTGCGCGAGCTGGATGGCCTGAGCTATGAAGAGATAGCCTCCATCATGGATTGCCCGGTAGGAACGGTACGCTCACGTATTTTCCGTGCGCGCGAAGCAATTGACAATAAAATTCAACCGCTTATTCAGCGTTAACGACGGCGGCAGGAGAAGGTACCCAGGCATGCACAATGAAAAGCTTTCCGCTCTGATGGATGGGGAATCGTTTGACAGCGAACTGCTTAACGATTTGTCCAGGGATGTTAAGTTGCAGCAAAGCTGGCAACGGTATCACCTCATTCGCGACGTTATGCGCGGTGACGCGGGCGAAGTTCTTCACCTCGATATTGCCGATCGCGTGGCCGCCGCCATTGCCGAAGAGCCGGTGCGTATCGCGCCGCAGGCCGTAACGGAATCGCAGCCGACGCCGGACTCCTGGCACCGCTCCCCGTTCTGGCGCAAGGCACGGCCCTTTACCTCGCGCGTTGCCCGGTTAGGCATCGCGTCGCACCTTACTCAAATCGGTGTCGCGGCCTGCGTCTCGCTGGCGGTTATCGTCGGCGTGCAGCATTACAATACCCAGCAGGGCGTCGGTCAGGACAGCAGTCAGCCAGAAAACCCCGTATTCAATACTCTGCCGATGATGGGCCAGGCGTCGCCGGTCAGCCTGGGCGTCCCTTCGGCCAACGGCGCCGGGGTGGATAATGGCAATCAGCAGATGCAGGTGCAGGAACAGCGCAGGCGCATCAACGCCATTTTGCAGGACTATGAGCTGCAGCGTCGCCTGCATGCTGATACTCTGCAGTTCGATCAGCAAGACGCGCAGCAGGCCGCCGTGCAGGTGCCGGGCACGCAATCATTAGGAATGCAGCCGCAGTAATGAAGCAACTTTGGTATGCCGTGTGTTTGTTGACGGGCAGCCTGCTCTATTCCATCCACGCGCCGGCTCAGACCACCGCATCCGGCGCGTTGCTCGCGCAAATGAGTCAGGCCAGCCAGACGCTGGACTATGAATATGCATACGTGCTGGTCAGCAAGTTGGGCGTCGACTCGCTGCGCTACCGCCACGTGGTTATCGATAAACAACGGCTGGCGCAGCTGCTGCAAATGGACGGTCCGCGCCGCGAGATTGTCCAGCGTAACGGCGAGATCAGCTATTTCGAGCCCGGCCTGGAGCCTTTTACCCTTCTGGGCGATCACATCGTTGATTCTCTTCCCTCGATTGTCTACGCCAATTTTGAACGCTTGGCGCACTTCTACGATTTCATTCCCGTGGGCCGCGCCCGTATTGCCGATCGTCTGTGCGAGGTGGTGCGGGTTGTCGCGCGCGACGGCACCCGATTCAGTTATATCGTCTGGATTGATACCGCCACTAAACTCCCGCTACGCGTCGATCTGCTGGATCGCGATGGCGAAGTGCTGGAACAGTTTCGCGTCATCGCTTTTAACGTCGACAAGCAGGTCGAAAACAGCATGGCCGGGTTGGAAAAGGTGACCTTGCCGCCCCAGCTGGCGTTGCCGGCGTCTACCACCGCCAATTTCGACTGGCGCGTTAACTGGTTGCCGGCGGGCGTGTCCGAAGCCTCCCGCAGCCGTCGTACGCTGCCGGGCATCAATGAACCGATTGAGGCCAGGCTGTATACCGATGGCTTGTTCAGCTTTTCGGTGAACGTCGGTCAGGCGAATACCGCCACTAATTCCGGCAATGGGGAACGTCTCATTCGCGCCGGGCGACGTACTATTCATACCGAACAGCGCGGCAACCGGGAAATCACCGTCGTGGGCGAACTGCCGCCGGCCACGGCGAAGCGTATCGCCGGTGGCGTCGTTTTCCAGGCGCAGCCATGATTAAAGAATGGGCTACGGTCGTCACCTGGCAGCAGGGCATTGCGCAGGTGCGCTGCGAGGCGCGTGAGGGGGGGTGCGGCAGTTGCCACGCCCGGCAAAGCTGTGGTACCCGTCTTCTCGAGAAAATGGCTCCCGGCACACAGCATTATTTAGAGGTCGCCAGCCCGTTGCCGCTGGTACCGGGACAGCGCGTGGAGGTGAGTATCAATGAGGGTAGCCTGCTGCGTTCCGCTTTTCTGGTGTATATGCTGCCGCTGCTGGGACTTATCGGCGGCGCGGCGATTTTCCAAGGCACGCTGGGTACCGATCCGGTTGCCGCCTGTGGCGGCGTGGCGGGCGGTGTCGCCGGTTTTCTTTGCGCGCGCTATCTGGCGCGCCACACGTCTGAAACGCGCGCCAATCAGCCGGTGATTTTACAGGTGGCGCTGCCGCCTTCGTCATTGCATGTCCAGGACTGACGCTCGCGCCCCGGCGGCGTTGCGGGTTGGGCGCTTGCTTCGGCCCCTGTGGTATTCGGGACGGTGTGGCGGCGTGCAATTATGCGGGCCATGACCCCTTGTGCCACCGTCGGGACGACCGTCCGGCGTGCCGCATCCTCAACGGTAGCGCGGTCTACGCCTCAAGGCTGCTGGTTAACCCTGCGCTTTCATCGCGACGCCAAAACAGAGCGCGAATCCCGGCAATGGCCCCCGTCATTCTTCCTTGCTTCCATCAGACAGTGTAAGATGCGTCCATTATTTTGTGGGCCGTCGGGGTCACGCTCCCCGCAGGGCGACCACCGGAACGACTTAGAGCGCCTGTTTAAGAGAAAAATCTATTAAAATAAATAATATACGCAACTTCTCAATTATTGCCCATATCGACCATGGCAAGTCGACGCTGTCCGACCGCCTGATACAGACCTGTGGTGGTCTGAGCGAACGTGAAATGGCGGCTCAGGTGTTGGACTCCATGGATCTGGAGCGTGAGCGCGGTATTACCATCAAAGCGCAAAGCGTGACGCTGGACTATAAGGCGCCCGATGGCCAGGTTTATCAGCTGAATTTCATTGATACCCCGGGGCATGTGGACTTCTCCTATGAGGTTTCCCGATCGCTTGCGGCATGCGAAGGCGCGCTGCTGGTGGTGGACGCCGGACAAGGGGTGGAGGCCCAGACGCTGGCCAACTGCTACACCGCGATGGAAATGGATTTGGAAGTGGTGCCGGTGCTGAATAAAATCGACCTGCCCGCCGCCGATCCCGATCGCGTGGCGCAGGAAATCAAAGATATCGTCGGCATTGACGTCACCGACGCGGTGCGCTGTTCGGCGAAAACCGGCGTTGGCGTGCCCGATGTGCTCGAACGGCTGGTGCGCGATATTCCGCCGCCGGAAGGGGATCCGGCCGCACCGCTGCAGGCGCTGATTATCGACTCCTGGTTCGATAATTATTTGGGCGTGGTCTCGCTGGTGCGTATCAAAAACGGCACCTTGCGCAAAGGCGACAAAATCAAGGTGATGAGCACCGGGCAACTTTACAACGCGGACCGGCTGGGTATCTTTACCCCGAAACGTATCGACCGTGAGGTGCTTAACTGCGGCGAAGTCGGCTGGCTGGTCTGTGCCATTAAAGATATTCACGGCGCGCCGGTGGGGGATACCCTGACGCTGGCGCGTCAGCCGGCGGATAAGGTGCTGCCGGGCTTTAAGAAAGTGAAGCCGCAGGTTTATGCCGGTCTGTTCCCGGTGAGCTCCGACGATTATGAGGCGTTTCGCGACGCCCTCGGCAAGCTCAGCCTGAACGATGCCTCGCTGTTTTATGAGCCGGAAAGTTCAACCGCGCTCGGCTTCGGCTTTCGCTGCGGCTTTCTTGGCCTGCTGCATATGGAAATCATCCAGGAGCGGCTGGAGCGTGAATACGATCTTGATCTGATCACCACCGCGCCGACGGTGATTTATGAGGTGCTGACGACCGATAACACTACGGTGTACGTAGACGGCCCCTCAAAGCTGCCGCCGCTGAATAATATCAACGAATTGCGTGAACCTGTCGCCGAATGCCATATGCTGCTGCCGCAGGCTTATCTGGGTAATGTCATCACGCTATGTATCGAAAAGCGTGGCGTTCAGACCAACATGGTCTACCACGGCAACCAGGTGGCGCTGACCTATGAGATCCCCATGGCCGAAGTGGTACTGGATTTCTTTGACCGGCTGAAATCCACCTCGCGCGGCTATGCCTCGCTGGATTATGGGTTCAAGCGTTTCCAGAACTCGGACATGGTGCGGGTCGATGTGCTGATTAACGGTGAACGGGTCGATGCGCTGGCGCTGATTACCCATCGGGATAACGCACCGTACCGTGGCCGCGAGTTTGTTGATAAGCTCCAGGAGCTCATCCCGCGACAGCAGTTCGATATCGCCATTCAGGCGGCCATCGGCAACCATATTATTGCCCGTTCCACCGTCAAGCAGCTGCGCAAAAACGTGCTGGCAAAATGCTACGGCGGCGACGTCAGCCGTAAGAAAAAGCTGCTGCAAAAGCAGAAAGAAGGTAAAAAACGCATGAAGCAGGTGGGTAACGTTGAGCTTCCGCAGGAAGCGTTCCTGGCAATTCTGCATGTGGGTAAAGACAGCAAATAAGTTTGAGGAGATTGCATGGCCAATATGTTTGCCCTGATACTGGCAATCGCGACGCTTATCACCGGGATCCTCTGGTGTTTGGAGCGTTTTAAACTGGCGCCTGCCCGCCGCCGTCTGGGGCAGCAGCCCGGCCAGCAACGATCAGACGCCGTGGGGGGAACGCCCGGTAATGATGTCGCGGTGAAGGTCAGCCATAAGCCGGGCTGGATTGAAACCTGCGCGTCGATTTTTCCGGTCTTGTTACTGGTCTTTGTCGTGCGCTCATTTATTTTCGAGCCGTTTCAGATTCCCTCAGGATCGATGATGCCGACGCTTCTGGTCGGTGATTTCATTCTGGTGGAAAAATTTGCCTATGGCATTAAAGATCCCATTACCCAGACAACCCTGATCGAAACCGGCCATCCCAAATGCGGCGACGTGGTGGTGTTTAAATACCCGCCCGACCCCAAGCTGGACTATATTAAACGTGTCGTGGGGTTGCCGGGCGACCGGGTTAGTTATGATCCCGCCAACAAGCGCGTGACGGTGCAGCCTGGCTGCGCCAGCGGGCAGGATTGCGCCACGGCGTTGCCGATTACTTACAGCGAGCTCGCGCCGAGCGATTTTGTGCAGACCTTTAATTCGACCGGCAACGGCGAAGCCAGCAGCGGCTTCCTGCAGGTGCCGCCCGATCGGCAGGTGGACGGCGGCATACGCCTGGCGCAGCGTAAAGAATCGTTGGGCGGCGTAGTGCACAATGTTCTGACGGTGCCGGGGCAACAGGATCAACTGGGGATTTATTACCAACAGCAGGGCAGTTCGCTGGTGGAGTGGGTGGTGCCCCAGGGGGAATATTTCATGATGGGCGACAATCGGGATAATAGCGCCGATAGCCGTTATTGGGGTTTCGTACCGGAAAGAAATCTGGTGGGTAAAGCGACGGCTATCTGGATGAGCTTCGATAAGCAGGAAGGCCAATGGCCGACAGGCGTGCGCTTAAGCCGTATTGGCGGCATTCATTAATTCCTTTTTTAGCGAAGCATTATTTCGCTTACCGATGTAGAATACCTCTCAGGTAATAAAAGGCTGGCTCCCTTCGCGGGAGCCACTGCAAACGAAACAGTTTTGGACAGGCGTGCCGATCCCAGGCCTGTCCCGTCTGCTGCGGTTTTTTACGCATGGTTGAGTTATTGGTAACGCATGAATCCCATCTTAACAAATAGGCTCCAGAAGAAACTGGGCTACACTTTTCAACAGCACGATCTATTGTTACAGGCGTTAACGCACCGCAGCGCCAGCAGCAAACATAATGAGCGGCTGGAATTTTTGGGCGATTCTATACTGAGCTATGTTATCGCCAACGCGCTTTATCAGCGTTTCCCCCGCGTTGACGAGGGCGACATGAGCCGGATGCGCGCGACGCTGGTCCGCGGCAATACGCTCGCGGAAATGGCGCGCGAGTTTGAGCTGGGCGAATGTTTACGTCTGGGGCCGGGAGAGCTAAAAAGCGGTGGTTTTCGCCGTGAATCGATTTTAGCCGACACGGTGGAAGCGTTAATCGGCGGCGTATTCCTGGACAGCGATATCCAAACCGTCGAAAAGTTGATCCTTGACTGGTACCGCTCCCGTCTGGATGAAATCAGCCCCGGCGATAAACAAAAAGATCCGAAAACCCGATTGCAGGAATATCTCCAGGGACGCCATTTGCCGCTGCCAACTTACCAGGTGGTGCAGGTGCGCGGTGAGGCGCACGATCAGGAGTTTACTATACATTGCCAGGTCAGCGGGCTGGCGCAGCCGGTGGTCGGTAATGGCTCAAGCCGTCGTAAAGCCGAGCAGGCCGCGGCGGAACAGGCACTCAAATTGTTGGAGCTTGAATGAGCGAACAGACGACCTATTGTGGGTTTGTGGCGATAGTGGGCCGGCCGAACGTCGGCAAATCCACGCTGCTGAATCAGTTGTTAGGGCAGAAGGTTTCTATTACTTCGCGCAAACCGCAAACCACCCGCCATCGCATCATGGGTATCCACACCGAAGGGCCATATCAGGCTATTTATGTGGACACTCCGGGACTGCATATTGAAGAGAAACGGGCAATTAACCGTTTGATGAATCGCGCGGCCAGCAGTTCAATCGGCGACGTGGAGTTGGTGATTTTCGTGGTGGAAGGCACCCACTGGACGCCGGACGATGAGATGGTGGTGAACAAACTGCGTGACGTTAGCTGCCCGGTCGTGTTGGCGATCAACAAGGTGGATAACGTGGCTGATAAGGAACAACTGCTGCCCCATATGCAGTTCCTCAGTCAACAAATGTCGTTCCATGACATCGTACCAATCTGCGCCGAGAACGGCATGAACGTTGAAACCCTGGCCGGGATTGTGCGTAAGGCGCTGCCGGAAGCGGTGCACCATTTTCCGGAAGATTACATTACCGACCGTTCCCAACGTTTCATGGCCTCGGAAATTATACGCGAAAAGCTGATGCGTTTTCTGGGCGATGAGCTTCCCTATTCCGTCACGGTAGAGATTGAGCGTTTTGCCAGCAACGATCGCGGCGGTTACGACATCCACGGGCTTATTTTGGTGGAGCGCGACGGCCAGAAGAAGATGGTTATCGGCAATAAGGGCAGCAAAATTAAAACCATCGGTATTGAGGCCCGGCAAGATATGGAAGCCATGTTCGAGACGCGGGTGCATCTGGAACTGTGGGTGAAGGTGAAATCGGGCTGGGCCGATGATGAACGTGCCCTGCGCAGTCTGGGCTACGTCGACGATCTTTAGGCAACGTCGATGGACGGTTGGCAACGCGCCTTTGTGCTACATGCGCGCCCTTACAGCGAAACCAGCCTGCTTCTGGACTTTTTCACCGAACATCAAGGGCGGGTGCGCGTTTTGGCCAAAGGCGCGCGTTCCCGCCGCTCCGCGCTCAAAGGGGTGCTACAGCCTTTTACGCCATTACTGGCCCGCTGGAGCGGCCGCGGCGAGGTAAAAACCCTGCGCAGCGCCGAGCCCGTCTCGCTGGGGCTGCCGCTCAGCGGTCTGATGCTGTATAGCGGACTCTATATCAACGAGCTGCTCTCGCGCGTGCTCGCCCATGAAACCGATTACTCTACGCTGTTTTACGATTACCTCCACTGTTTGCAATGGCTGGCGGGCGCCACGGGTTCGCCGGAGCCGGCCCTGCGTCGCTTTGAGCTGGCGTTGCTGTCGCATTTGGGTTACGGCGTCGATTTTCTCCACTGTGCCGGCAGCGGTGAGCCGGTCGATGATGCTATGACCTACCGTTACCGGGAAGAGAAAGGCTTTACCGCCAGCGTACTTTTGGATCGCTACAGCTTCAGCGGACGAGAGCTGCGGGCCTTGGCAGAGCGGGAGTTTCCCGATATTGACACGTTGCGCGCCGCCAAGCGGTTCACCCGTATGGCGCTCAAACCCTATTTGGGCGGCAAACCGTTAAAGAGCCGCGAGCTGTTTCGTCAGTTTCTTGACCGGCGCCCGCTGGCGACCCCGCAGGCGAGCGCCGGCGAGGCTGCCGCGCGCAAGGAGGGAGTAGACGGGCCGGACGGTGACGAAGGCAAGCAATAAACTGGTCTGGGCTACAGCACTGGTTTACACTGCGACACATTACCTACCAATGTCAGGGGAAGAGGATGTCTGAATTGTTGCTGGGCGTGAATATCGATCATATTGCGACGTTGCGCAATGCGCGCGGCACGGCGCGTGGCCGGATCCGGTTCAAGCGGCTTATATCGCCGAGCAGGCGGGCGCTGACGGCATCACCGTGCATCTGCGCGAGGACCGTCGGCATATTACCGATCGTGATGTCCAACTGTTGCGCAAGACGATTCAAACCCGAATGAATCTGGAAATGGCGGTGAAGGAAGAGATGATCGCTATCGCCTGCGATGTGGCGCCGCACTTTTGCTGTCTGGTGCCGGAAAAGCGCCAGGAAGTGACCACCGAAGGCGGGCTTGATGTCGCCGGCTAGCCGGATAAGCTGCGCCAGGCCGTGACCCGTTTAAGCGCTGCCGGTATCCAGGTGTCGCTGTTCATCGACGCTGATGAGCGGCAAATTGCGGCGGCAGCGGACGTGGGCGCGCCCTATATTGAAATTCATACCGGCGCCTATGCCGACGCGACCGACGAGGTCTCCCGCGCGGCAGAGTTCGCCCGTATCCGTCAGGGCGCGGACTTTGCCGTCAAGCTGGGTTTGAAAGTCAATGCCGGCCACGGGCTTGATTATCACAATGTCAAACCGGTGGCCGCGTTGGCGCAGATGCAGGAGCTGAACATCGGCCACGCGATTATCAGCCGCGCCGTCATCGGCGGCCTGGCAGACGCGGTGAGAGACATGAAACGTCTGATGCGTGAAGCGCGCAGCTGATGGCGATTGTCGGCATCGGTACCGATATCGTCGAGATAGGACGCATTGAGGCGGTCGTCTCCCGTAGCGGCGATCGGCTGGCGCGCCGGATCCTCAGTCCCGATGAGTGGCGGCAGTATCAACAGCACAATCAGCCGGTACGGTTTCTCGCCAAACGTTTTGCGGTGAAAGAGGCGGCATCCAAGGCGTTGGGTACCGGTATCCGTGACGGGCTGGCCTTCGCCCAGTTCGAGGTCTGCAATGATGCGTTGGGTAAACCTTCGCTGCGGTTGTTTGATCAGGCGGCGGTGCTGGCCAATCGGTTAGGCGTTACCGGTATGCACGTCACCTTGGCCGATGAGCGGCACTATGCCTGCGCGACGGTCATTTTTGAGCGATGACGCCCGTCCGGTTTGCGGCGTTATCGGGCTATAAACGATCGGCGTGGCGCAGCAGCACAAACTTTTCCCACAGCGCATCGCTGTTTTCCACCCGCTGCGGATCGGCGATGATGGTGTTATCGATAGGGCAGACCTGCTGGCAGGTGGGGCGATCGTAATGACCGATGCATTCCGTACAGCGATCGGCGTCGATCTGATAATACTCCGTGCCCATGCTGATGGCTTCGTTCGGGCACTCCGGCTCGCACATGTCGCAATTGATGCAGCGTTTAGTGATGAGTAAAGACATTTCAACAAATTACCATTCAAACCATGTTAATCAGTCAGCGAGAGTGAGTGCGTCTGATTGACTTTCCTCTGCTTACCGTCGGTGGGTCGGACGCTGTTAACGCGCTAACCGCAGTCCGGCAAAGCGCCACCACCACCCACAATTGCTCTCCGCCGCCGTCTTTTGCCTGTAAAGGCAGGCGTGTATAAGCTTGATTGCGCGCCTTAGGTCATTAGGAGCGAGAGTGCCGCGCACTGTAGCATATAAACCCGTTCACCCCAATCATGGCGACTTTTTCGCCGCGTCGGCATCGCAATGTCAGAACCCGCCGTTAACCCGAATAAGCGAAACTCCGCGCTCCTCGATAGCGTCCGACTGCGAAACGGCAAGGGGGCTGATTTTGACGACCCTGATAACCAAACCGGACGTCGATTGTCGGGGGAGGGGCGTGTACAAAGGCTCTCCCGGACAGGTGGCGCTTAGTGTATGACTATGACGCTTTCCGGTTAAGCCAGACTATTGTGAAGACGCGGGGCACACATGCCCGCAGGCGCGGGCGTGGGTTTGGCATAGCGCGGTACCGGGTCGCCCGGTGTCGTCACGTTATTACCAGAAGAAGTTGACCCCCTCGGGGGTATATAGTGATTCAAGCCCGTCGCCTGGCAATAATCGATCAGGGCACTCAGGGAATTTATGCCGACCTTGCTGTAAATCGTGCATAAACGGTTCTCCACCGTTCGATGTGATAATCCCAATGCCGCGGCAATTTCTTTGGCGCTGTACTTCTGTATGGCGAAAAAAATGATATCCAGCTCTTTCTCGTTAAAGGTGTCGTCAGGCGGCGTGAGGCTGATAACCGACGGTTTTAGGTGATTGCAGAAATCCCACAGCGAGAGGAATGTGAATCTTTTGGCGTAACAGAAGGTTCCCAAACACCTCTCCCTGGCTATCATAGATCGGAAATTTGGCGCAGTACCACGGCTCCAGCACCGCGTTACGGGTGAAATAGGACGTGGTGATGATTTCCGCGTCCTCAGGGCTGGCCTGCGCTTTTCTGTCGTGGGCCTGATAATCGGCGGCGAATTCCGCCCATGGGGTGGGGAATTCACCGTCCAGACGGCCTTCATAATCAAAGCCGACGGGAATATTGGCAAAATCCTGCGCCGCCTGATTGATATAAACATAACGTGAATCGTGACTTTTTAATGCCCACGGCAGGGGGGCGTTTTCCATTAAAGTTAACAGCGGTAGCTGATAGAGCGTTTCCCGGGTAAGCGCGGCGGACAATCCTTTGTCGTGTTGCTCCATGAGGGTGCCTCCTCGGCAATCGTTAGCCTGATTCGGAAATGCCAAACTATTTACAAGAGTAATAATTACACAAATACACGGGCGGAAAAAGAGTACTGTCCCCTTACTTCAAAGGGTAACGCTGAAGGGGGCGGACAGTCGGAGAAACCTTGTCCGGCGGCCTTTAACCTAGTCACCGCCACCGCTCCTGTTGCTTTTGAGAAGGATAAAAGACTGACATAAAACTGTCATATTACGGGCATAACATGGCCAAAAGCTTTGTATTCCCCCCCTTGCTGAGAAGGAATTCCCCATGTTTTCGTTACGCTTTTCCGCGTTGATGTGTGTTTTGTTCATCCCTTATGGCGTACTGTCGCAGATGCCACCCTGCCGCAAACCCTGGAGGCGACGACCCTCGCCAATAGCCAGCCTGGTTTTTCAACGCTTATTGGCGAACGTGGTACAACATTTGCGCCGCGCGCTCGCCGGCGATGGCGACAAAGTAACCCGCGCCCATCTGGACGATGCGGAACAAACGGCGCAACAGGCTGACAGCGCCTGGCTGCGGCAGAGCGGCTATGATTTTGCCTACCCCGCCAATCAGCAAGCGGGCATAGCGCTGTTGGAAAGCTTCAACGCTCTTTCGCCAGCCGTCCAGCAGCAGAGTCTGGCTATCGTGACGCAAATTAATCAAAACGTGACCCGCGGCGTGCGCCAGCAGGCATTGGTGGATGCGGAGGGCATTCCCTATCTCTATTTTCTGGCGGATGCGCTCGGACCACGTCTGGGGGAGGCCTTTATCAACGCCTATGATAAAGGGGAACTCAGTAAAGCGGCCGCCTTAATCAAAGCCAGCGAAGTCAGCACCTCGGCGGCGAAGAAACATTTCAATTATCCGCGGCCGTTTCTCCGCCCGGGCAACCACATCTTGCCGGTACCGGATGACATTGTGGTGCGCGATAACCATCCCTACACCGCTGACGGCGGTGCATTTCCAAGCGGCCATACCAACACCGGTTATACCGATGCGTTATTGCTGGCGGAAATGATCCCGGAACGCTTCATCCCGCTGGTGGATCGTGGCGCGAAGTATGGCTATTCCCGACTGGTGTTGGGCGTGCATTATCCGCTGGATGTGATCGGCTCGCGGATGGTGGCGGAGCGCAATGTCGCGCATTATCTTAATGATCCGGCTTACCGGGCGTTATTTGACCAGGCCAGACAACAATTGCGCAGCGCGCTGGAGAAAGAGTGCGGTACCACCATCGCCCAATGCGCGCAGAGCGCTCAGGCAGAGGATCCGTACACCCAGAGCGGCATGACGGCATTTTACCGCTATACCATGACTTATCGGCTGCCCCGGGCCGAGGTGACGACCACTCAGGCGGTGACCGTGCCCGAGGGGGCAGAGGTGCTGCTGGCGTTCCCGTTGCCTAACCTCAGCGCCAGCCAGCGGCGTGCGCTCATGGTGCGCACGATGATTGCCGACGGCTACCCGCTTTCAGGCGGTCAGGGGGAGCAAAATTTCTGGCAGCGGTTGAATCTGCATGAGGCCGTACTGCGCGCCCGCGCGGGTTGATACGTTCTCAGGCCAGTTTTTTGACCAGCTCTTCACTGTGACGGATGCGGTCCGGGGCGTGTGCCAGATCCTGTTGCACCAGCCCCATAAACAATAAGTCGGTTAACGCCTGCTGCGCGATATTCGAGGAAATGGCCCCGCTGCGCTGGGCCTGCTGCTCTGAGACGGTGTAAAGCGTCAAATCGGCATAGTGTTGCAATTCGTTGGGGGCGAAATTGGTGACCGCCATGACCCGAGCGCCCACCCGCAACGCCTCCTGCGCCGCCAGGTTGATTTCCCGCCGCGTGCCGCTAAAGGAAATGGCGAATAACACATCGTCCGGCCCGAGCGCCTGTACCGTGGCCAGCAATACGTGCATGTCATTTTCCGCCACTGCCGCCATGCCGATTTTCATCAGCTTGTAGGAGAAATCGCGCGCCACCAGTCCCGAAGCGCCGATGCCGACGATGATTACCCGTTTTGACCGTTGCAGCATTTCTACCCCCTGGCGCAATTTGTCTTCGCTGTTGATATCCAGCGTGCCGCGCAGGGCGGCCACTTTTTCCGCCAGCAGTTTTCCCCAACGGTTTTGATAGGATCGTCACTGAGGATTTGGTTATGCACCGGTATGGACGGGGGCTCCTGGCGGTTGACCAGCGCTTCGCTCAACGCAAGCTTCGGCGCGGTAAATCCTTTGTAGCCGAGCTTCTGGGCGAATTTCACTACGCTTGACTGGCTGACGCCGGTCATTTGTGCCACGCGCTGGGAACTGAGATGGCGCGCTTCTTCGGTATGATGCAGTAAGAAATCCGCCAGTTTCTGATCATTGCGCGACAAAGAGCGATAGAGCTGGCGTATTCGTAATAAACTGCTCATGGGGTGGTCTTCCGGCGTCACGCCGTCGTGTCGAAACGATGGTAAGGCTCCCTGTTATCGGGCGGCGAGATTTCTCTCGCCTGCAGGAATTATCTATTCGATAATAGTGTTTATTATTTGAATTAAAAATTCAACGGTGGCTGTATGAATTTAGGGGCTTTAGTATCGGAGACGCGCCATCCGGACTCGATGGCGTTGGATACCTTGTCCACGCTTGAGATGGTCACATTGTTTAACCAGCAGGACCGGCTGGTGCCTGAGGCTATCGCCTCCGAGTTGCCGGCGGTGGCTGCGGCTATTGATCGGGCGGCGCAGGCGCTGAGCGCCGGCGGGCGGCTTATCTATCTGGGGGCCGGGACCAGCGGCAGGCTGGGTGTGCCTGGATGCATCGGAAATTCCCCCCACCTTCGGCGTGCCGCCCGGCAGGGTGGTCGGCCTTATCGCCGGCGGCCCCGGCGCACTGCTTAAGGCGGTGGAAGGCGCGGAGGACGATATGGGGCTGGGAGAACATGATCTGCAACACCTCCGGCTCACCCCGACCGATATGGTGGTAGGGCTGGCAGCGTCGGGCCGGACGCCGTATGTGTTGGGTGCGTTGCGTTATGCCCGCGCGTTGGGCTGTGCCACCGTCGCGATTTCCTGTAATCCTGACTCGCCCCTCGCCCGAGCGGCGGACATCGCGATATCACCGGTGGTGGGGCCTGAAGTGCTGACCGGCTCGACACGCATGAAATCCGGGACCGCGCAAAAACTGGTGCTGAATATGATTTCCACCGGCGCCATGGTTAAGCTGGGTAAGGTCTATCAAAACCTGATGGTGGATGTTCGGGCCACCAATGCGAAGTTACGCGATCGCGCTTGCCGCATTGTCTGCGAAGCTTGCGGGGTCGAGGCGGAGCAGGCGTCGGCAGCCCTGGCGCAGACCGACTATGAAGTTAAACCGGCCATTCTGATGCTGCTCAGCGGCAAAAGCGCCGCTGAAGCGCAGGCGGCGCACGGAGGCTATTTGCGGGCGGCGCTGGCCGACATCAGCGCGTAACTGGGGCGGCATGCGTTACCTGCCGGCAGGCGTATGCCCTCCACGTGGCAGTAGCCGCCGGTGTGACGCAGCCTCGGCCTCAGACGCGACATAACGGCGCGCCGTGTGCCCAGCGGTGAAAAGGACGATAGCTTCGTGCCGCCTGCCAAGCGGTGCGTCATCGTTAACGGGACGGGAGCCCATAATGCATCAAAGCGAAAGCGTAGCGGCCGCGCTGCTGGCCGGCCTGGGCGGGGCGGAGAATGTGCTGAGGCTTGAGAACTGCATGACCCGGGTGCGGGTGGAGGGCGTTAAAGGCTATCTCATGCAGGGCCGGCAACATCAGATCGTCGCCGGCCCGGGCGCCGCGGCGAAGATCGTTGACGCCATGCGCCGCCTCATGCCTGACGCGCCGGCTGCATCGCCCGGTATGAGGGCGGTGGATAGCGCGGCGCAAACGCGTGAGCGCATCAAAACGCGTTACGCGGCCCCCGTCAGCGGCGCTTTGCGTCAGCTGGCTAATGTGTTTATCCCGCTCATCCCGGCATTTATCGCCTCCGGTCTCATTACGGGGCTGGTTAATCTTCTGACGCGTTCGGATGTCAGTGGCGATATTGCGCGGCACTATCCCAATTTGATCGGGCTGCTGGCGTTGTTTGGCAGCGCGGTATTCGCCATCATGACTATTTTGGTGGGGGTGAATGCGGCGCGGGTGTTCGGCGGCTCCCAGGCCATGGGCGGTGTCATGGCCGCCATCCTGAGCGGCGCAGATCCGGCTTTTCGACGAGCCGCTACAGCCCGGTCGCGGAGGCGTTATTGCCGTCTTGCTGGTAGTGGCCCTGATGTGCTGGGTGGAAAAAGCGTTGCGGCGTCGCTTACCGGAGTCGATTGAGCTGATAGTTAATCCGCTTCTGACTACACTGATAACTGCATCGCTGGCGATAGTGATGTTACAACCGCTCGGCGGGGCTATCTCGGACGCTATCGCCCACGGCGTGAATGTGGCGATTGATCGGGGCGGCATGGCGGTCGGCGCAGTGCTGGCGGGAAGCTTTTTGCCGCTGGTGCTGACCGGCCTGCATCAGGGAATGGTGCCGCTGCACGTGGAGCTTATTCAAGCCCACGGCGTGAATCCGTTGCTGCCGATCCTGGCCATGGCCGGGGTAGGTCAGGTGGGCGCGTCCTTGGCCGTGCTGCTGAAAACCCGCAATGCCCGGCTGAAAAAAGTGCTGAAAGCCGCCTTGCCCGTGGGTGTCCTCGGTATTGGCGAGCCGCTGATTTTCGGCGTCACGTTGCCACTGGGACGCCCGTTTGTCGCCGCCTGCCTCGGCGGGGCGGTCGGCGGCGCGGTGATAAGTTATCTTAAGGTGGCAACGCTTATTACCTTTGGCCTGTCGGGATTGCCGCTGGCGCTGACCATCGTCACCGGAAAGGTCGCGGCCTATCTGGTGGGCTGGGCGGCTGCCGTGGCGGCGGGATTTATCTTTACATGGCTGATTGGATTTAGAGATCCGGAGGAGTAGCTTTTGACTGACCCAACCGCCCGGCGCGTTGTGTTTTTTGATTTGGACGGCACGCTACATCAGCAGGATATGTTTGGCTGCTTTCTGCGCTATCTGCTTGCGCATCTGCCGCTGAATGTCGTATTGGTGATCCCCGTTCTGCCGGTGGTGGCGCTTGGACTGCTGGTCAAGGGCCGTTCGGCCCGCTGGCCGATGAGCCTGCTGCTGTGGTCGATTACCTTCGGTCACAGCGAGGCGCGGTTGCAGGCCCTGGAGGCGCGGTTTGCGGCTGTTTTCCGCCGACGCGTGCGGCGTTTCCCGCAAGTGCTGGCGCGCCTGGACGACTATCTCGCCAGTCACGATGCCCAGGTGTGGCTTATTACCGGCTCGCCGGAGTCGCTGGTGGAAAAAGTGTATTACGATGCAATGTTCCTGCCGCAGGTGCGGCTCATCGGCAGCCGGATGCGCCGGCGCTACGGCGGCTGAATACTGACGCTGCGCTGCCTGGGGCATGAGAAAGTGGCGCAGTTGGAGCGCGAATTGGGCATCCCGTTGAAATTATACAGCGGCTATAACGATAGCATTCACGACAGCCCGCTGCTTTATTTTTGCCAATACCGCTGGCGGGTAACACATGATGGCCAACTCAAGCAGCTGGATTGATTCTGCCTTCCTTCTCTTTACCCGGGCCGGTATAATCCGCGGCGATTGTCAGCCGGGAGGGAGGTCATGAGCGAACGCTGCAGCGATGAAGTATGGATGCGTCACGCCCTGATGTTGGCCGGGCGCGCGGAAGCCGAAGGCGAGGTGCCGGTCGGTGCGGTCCTGGTGCTAAATGGTGCGATTATCGGCGAAGGCTGGAACCGTTCCATCGGCCATCACGATCCCACCGCCCATGCCGAGATCATGGCGCTGCGCCAGGGGGGGCAGCAGGCGGGTAATTATCGTTTGCTGAAGGCGACCTTGTACGTGACCCTGGAACCGTGCGTGATGTGCGCGGGCGCGATGATCCACGCCCGTATCGGCCGCCTGGTGTTCGGCGCGCGGGACGAGAAAACCAGCGCAGCGGGATCGCTCATGGATGTACTCGGTCATCCAGGTATGAATCATCGGATTGAGCTTACCGGCGATGTGCTGGCGCAGGCCTGTGCCGCCCAGCTCAGCGATTTTTTTCGCCGCCGCCGGGCGCAGCACAAGGCGCAGCGGCAGGCGCTGAAACTGCCAGACGGCCCCTGTTAACGGCGTTAAACGGCCGCTGCCGGACGAACCCTAGTAATGGCGTAGTAGGGCCGCTGTAAGGCGAGCCCTAAAACGGCGCTGTGCCTGTCACCGCCCGCCGAACCCTTCTCACGGCGCTCAGCGCCGCTCGGCAAGCTATCCCCCCTGGCAGAATCGGTTCTGCCCGGCGGCGTCCGTAGCGCCGTCAGGGGGCCGCGAAAGTGCTGGCCGGCGCCAGCGTGCGCAGATCTTCCGTTGTCACGACCGGGTAGGAGTTGGCGGGATCGGCATTCCAGGCCGCCAACTGGGCCGCCTTTTTCTCTTTTTCCTGCAGGTAGCCTACCAGGCTGATTTCATAGCGTCGGATGTTTTCCACGTAATTATACGCCTGCTGGCCGTGGGCATAACCGTAAAGGGTTTGCTTGTAGTAGCGCGGCTGGCTCAGCATCGGCAATCGCAGCTTCACATCGACCCAACTGTCGGCATTGCCCTGCTGCTTTGCCGTCAGGGCGCGCGCGTCCAGCATATGGGCATAGCCCATATTATACGCCGCCAGGGCAAACCAGATCTTTTCATCCTCGGGGATGGTGTCCGGCACCCGCTGCATCATGCGCGACAGATAAAGGGCGCCGCCGCGCACGCTTTGTTCCGCATTGGTTCTGTCGCCGATGCCCAGACTATCGGCGGTGGGACGAGTAAGCATCATCAGCCCGCGTACTCCCGTGGCCGAAGTGGCCAGCGGATCCCAATTGGATTCCTGGTAGGAAATGGCCGCCAGCAACTTCCAGTCGATATCGCGGGCATAACGTTCAAACAGCGGCTGCAGCGCCGGCAAGGTGGCATCGATAGCATTAAGGAAGGTTTTGGTATCGACATAATCGAACCCGCCAACGTGACCGAGATATTTTTCCTCCAGCCGCGCCATGATGCCGTTGTCGTTTAATTGGCTGAAGAAATCCAGCAGCGCGGCCGACAGCCCCTCGCTATCGCTGCGCCGGAGATACCAGGTGACCGGCTCTTCCTCGGTAATGTCAAATGCGACCGCCAACTGCGGATGCACCCGCTGCAGTAGCCCGACGGTGGCCGAGTCGGCCAGCGTATAGTCCAGCTTGCCATCGGCGACTTTTTCCAGCAGCGACCGGCTGCTGAGATCGGAGGATACCTCCCAGGCGAGCTGCGGATACTGCTTCTTTTTCAACTGCCGAAGCTGGGAAATTTGCGCCGAACCTGACGCCACCGCCAGCCGCCCGCGCAGATCGCCCAGGTTTTTTGGCCGCGGCTGGCCCAGGCGATACACCAGCTGCTGCGAAACCGAATAGTAGGAGGGACTGACGGTGAATCGGTTCGATCGCTCGGCATTGTAAATCAGGCTGGCCGCCAGGATATCCGCGTTGTCATTATCCAGATCGTCAAACAGCTGATTAAGGTTGCTGCGCACGCGTACCTTCAGGGTAACGCCAAGGTAATCGGCAAAGCGTTGCGCCAGGTCGTAATCAAAGCCCGCCGGTTGATTATTGACGCGATAATAGCTCAGCAGCGCGTCAAGGGTGCTGATACGAAGTTCGCCGCGCGCTTTAATGGCCGCCAGGCTATCCTGATGGGCGTTTCGCCAAGGGACGGTAGTCCAGAGGGCCCAGGTGAGCAAAATGGCGATAAGGCCGATGATAAAATAATTTAATTTGAAACGCTTCAAAGCGTTATCTCTTGCCGGAGGCAGGCCTCGCTGTCGTTAACGGCAACATTATTATGGTTTTTTCTCCGAACAGGAGGGCATTTTGCGCAACAAAGCGCCAACGTGCAACAAGATTGATGCATGTCCGCACCGGGTCGAGGGGAAATAAAGGATGAAAGAATAACTGCGCAAACGGTTTCGTCCGCAGCCGGGATTCTCTATAATGACGCGCGTTTTCCCCTGTTGTTGCGCCCCATGAATGGTCGAGCCACACACCTGCGGCCGGCGGTTCAAAGACGAGAGATCTGTTACTATGGAAATATTGCGCGGTTCGCCCGCTCTGTCCGCATTTCGCATTAATAAGCTGCTGGTTCGCTGCCGGGACGCCCGACTGGCGGTCGACGATATCTATGCCGAATACATCCACTTCGCTGATGTCAGCGCAGCGCTCGATGAGGATGCGTCAAGCCGGCTGCAGCGGCTGTTGAAATACGGTCCCTCTCTCGCCGAACATCAGCCGCAAGGGCGGCTGCTGCTGGTCACGCCGCGGCCCGGTACGCGTTCTCCCTGGTCGTCGAAGGCGACCGATATTGCCCACAACTGCGGACTGCCGCAGATAGAACGCCTGGAACGCGGTCTGGCCTATTATATTCAGGCGCCCCAATTAAGTGAGCCGCAGTGGGGGCAACTCGCCGCCCTGTTGCACGACAGGATGATGGAAACGGTATTCACCCGCCTGGAGGAGGAGGCGGCGCTCTTTGCTCAGCACGCGCCGGCGCCGGTAACGCTGGTGGACGTTTTGGGCGAGGGACGCGGCGCGCTGGAGGCGGCGAATCTGGCGCTGGGTCTGGCGCTGGCGCAGGACGAAATCGACTATTTATTCGCGGCGTTCACCCGCTTGGGGTGTAACCCCAGCGATGTCGAGCTGTATATGTTCGCTCAGGCCAACTCCGAGCATTGCCGGCATAAAATCTTTAACGCCGATTGGATGATCGACGGCCAGCCGCAGGCGAAGTCGCTGTTCAAGATGATCAAAAACACCTTCGAGCAGACCCCCGACTATGTGTTGTCGGCCTACAAGGACAATGCCGCGGTGATGGAGGGATCGGCGGTAGGGCGTTTCTTCCCCGACGCGCAGGCGGGGCGCTATGACTATCATCAGGAAGCGGCGCATATTTTGATGAAGGTCGAAACCCACAACCATCCGACCGCCATCTCGCCCTGGCCCGGCGCGGCTACCGGCTCCGGCGGTGAAATCCGCGATGAAGGCGCCACCGGCCGCGGCGCCAAGCCGAAAGCCGGGCTGGTCGGGTTCTCGGTTTCCAATTTACGTATTCCCGGCTTTGAACAGCCCTGGGAAGAAGACTTCGGCCGCCCCGAGCGTATTGTCAGCGCGCTGGATATCATGACCGACGGCCCCCTGGGGGGCGCGGCGTTCAATAACGAATTCGGCCGTCCGGCGCTGACCGGCTATTTCCGCACCTATGAAGAGCGCGTGGACAGCCATAACGGCGTGGAGCTGCGAGGTTATCATAAGCCCGTCATGCTGGCCGGCGGCATTGGCAATATTCGCGCGTCGCACGTGCAAAAAGGTGAAATCAGCGTGGGCGCCAAGCTTATCGTTCTGGGCGGTCCGGCGATGAATATCGGCCTTGGCGGCGGTGCAGCCTCGTCGATGGCCTCCGGTCAGTCAGATGCCGATTTGGATTTCGCCTCGGTGCAGCGCGACAATCCTGAAATGGAACGACGCTGTCAGGAGGTCATCGACCGCTGCTGGCAGCGGGGTGAAGACAACCCGATTCTGTTTATCCACGACGTGGGCGCCGGCGGTCTGTCCAACGCCATGCCGGAGCTGATCAGCGACGGCGGACGCGGTGGGCGTTTTCAGCTGCGCGAGATCCCCAATGACGAGCCGGGCATGAGCCCGCTGGAAGTCTGGTGTAATGAATCGCAGGAGCGCTACGTTATGGCGGTCGCCCCTGAGCGGCTGGCGGAATTTGACGCCATCTGCCGCCGTGAGCGCGCGCCCTATGCGGTGATAGGCGAGGCGACCGACGCATTGCATCTCAGCCTGGACGACGCGCGTTACGACAACCGGCCGATTGATTTGCCGCTGGATGTCTTGCTCGGCAAGACGCCGAAGATGCAGCGGGAAGCCGTCAGTCTGCAGGCCGCCGGCCACCCGCTGAATCGTGATGGCATCACGCTTGCCGAGGCGATTAACCGCGTGTTGCATTTGCCGGCGGTGGCGGAAAAAACATTCCTTATCACCATTGGCGATCGTACCGTGACCGGGATGGTCGCGCGCGATCAAATGGTCGGCCCGTGGCAGGTGCCGGTGGCGGATTGCGCCGTTACTACCGCCAGCCTGGATAGTTATTACGGCGAAGCGATGTCGCTGGGTGAGCGGGCGCCGGTCGCGCTGCTGAATTTTGCCGCCTCCGCCCGTCTGGCGGTGGGCGAGGCGCTGACTAACCTGGCCGCCACGCATATCGGTGATATCAAGCGGGTGAAACTCTCCGCCAACTGGATGGCCGCCGCGGGTCATCCCGGTGAAGATGCCGGCCTGTATCAAGCGGTGAAAGCGGTGGGCGAGGAGCTCTGTCCGGCGCTGGGGCTCACCATCCCGGTGGGTAAAGATTCCATGTCGATGAAAACCCGCTGGCAGCACGGGGCCGAATCACGGGAAATGACGGCGCCGCTGTCGCTGGTCATCACCGCTTTCGCCCGCGTGGAGGACGTACGCGCTACCGTGACGCCGCAATTGCAGCCGGCGCGTGATAATGCGCTGTTGCTCATCGATTTGGGCGCCGGCCATCAGGCGTTGGGCGCCACCGCCCTGGCGCAGGTGTATCGCCAGCTGGGGGATGAAACCGCTGACGTGCGCGACGCCGGTCAACTGGCCGCCTTTTTCCGCGTCATGCAACAACTGGTGGCGGAAGGGCGGCTGTTGGCCTATCACGACCGCGCCGACGGCGGGTTGCTGGTGACGCTGGCCGAAATGGCGTTTGCCGGCCACTGCGGTATCGATGCCGACATTGGCCCGCTGGGGGATGACGCGCTGGCCGCCCTGTTTAATGAAGAGCTGGGGGCGGTAATCCAGATCGACGCGGCCGATCGCGACGCGGTTACGGCGCTTTTCCACCAGCAGGGTCTGGCGGACTGCCTGCACTATTTTGGCACGGCCCAGCCCGGCGACCGTTTTATCCTGCGCGCCGGCGAGCGTTCGCTGTACAGTGAAAGCCGTACCACCCTGAGAACCTGGTGGGCGGAAACCAGCTGGCAGATGCAGCGGCTGCGTGACAATCCCGAAAGCGCCGATCAGGAACACGCCTCCCGTCAGGACGACAACGATCCGGGCCTGACGGTGGCCTTGAGCTTTGATCCTAAGGATGATATCGCCGCGCCGTTTATCGCCAAGGGCGCGCGGCCGAAGGTCGCCGTGCTGCGGGAGCAAGGTGTGAACTCCCATGTGGAGATGGCGGCCGCTTTTCACCGTGCCGGGTTTGAGGCTATCGATGTGCATATGAGCGATCTGCTCACCGGTGCGCAAACCCTTGAGGGTTTCCATACGCTGGTGGCCTGCGGCGGTTTCTCCTACGGCGATGTGTTGGGCGCCGGGGAAGGTTGGGCGAAGTCAGTCCTGTTTAACCCGCGAGTGCGCGATGAGTTCGAGGCTTTTTTCCACCGTCCCCAAACCCTGGCGCTCGGGGTCTGCAACGGATGTCAGATGATGTCTAATTTGCGCGAACTGATCCCCGTCGCGGAGTTATGGCCCCGTTTCGTGCGCAACAAGTCCGAGCGCTTTGAGGCCCGATTCAGCCTGGTGGAGGTGACGCAGAGTCCGTCGCTGCTGTTACAGGGCATGGTCGGTTCCCGTCTGCCTATCGCTGTCTCCCACGGCGAAGGGCGGGTGGAGGTGCGCGACGCGGCGCATCTGGCCGCGATTGAGCATGCGGGCCTGGTGGCCCTGCGCTATGTGGACAACTATGGCAAGGTCACCGAAAACTATCCCGCTAACCCCAACGGCTCACCTAACGGTATCACCGCTGTGACCAACGCCAGTGGACGCGTTACCCTGACCATGCCGCACCCTGAACGGGGTTTCCGCACCGTCAGCCACTCCTGGCACCCTGCGGAGTGGGGCGAAGACGGGCCCTGGATGCGGCTGTTCCGCAACGCGCGCAAGCAACTGGGCTAACGCGCATTGATCAGTCTGCGCCGGCTTATGGTCGGCGCAGAGGCACCGTGCAGGCATTTGCGGCGCTGCCTGTCGTGCAGCCGGTAACGATGTTGGCTTAGGCCTGCGGCTTACGCAATCGTTGCCGCAGACGAAGCTGACGCGGCGCGAGAGTGCGCCGGGATGATGGGGGCGCGCCAGGTGTCGCTTTTTCCACGCGAGCGGCCAACAAACTGTCGCCGATAAGAGACATTTATCTCACTGATTTTTAATTGCTTTATAGCAGAACATAATTTTATGTCTCCCGTAGGAGACATTTTTATTTGCTTTGCGATAGGATGCCGCACTAAGACTGGACAAAGAGCAATAAAAAAATATCTAATAATCAGATGGATGGCTCTAATATTGGCGGTTTGGCACGGTTTCTGCTATTCTAAATTAGTCGCTCATTCACATCGATATGACAGCGTCACACGCTAGGCAATACGACCGCTCCATATCTGCCGAATGATGCCAATGTACGGTGCCTACCGTCCAACGTAACCGTTAATCGCTGCCCTGGCGGCGTTAACAATCACAGGGCGACACGTTGAGTGAGGCACCCCCTATTTCCACAATCAAGGCACTTGACCTCCGGCCAAGTGCCTTTTTTGTTCTTCCCCTGCCGGCGACAGTCGGCTAGCATCAAAGCCTGTCCCTAATCCTCTGAGGACGATGACCGTGAACAAGTGGCGTCCGTTTCCCCGTTCGCTGCGCCAATTGGTTGTCCAGGCGTTCAGCCTGGTGTTACTGCCGCTACTGTTGCTGGCGTGGCAGGCCTGGCAAAGTCTGGATACCCTGAGCGAACAAGCGGCGGAGATTAACCGCGCGACGCTGGCGGACGCCCGGCGCACCGAAAACATGACCGGTTTGGCGCTGGCGATGGAGCGCAGTTATCGCCAATATTGCGTCCTGGACGATCCAACTTTGGCCCGCCTTTACCAGAATCAGCGCCAGCAATACCGACAAACCCTCAGCGGGCGGGGCGATCTGTTGCCGGACACGCGTTATCGTCAGCAGTTGGAAAGCCTGCTGGACGCCCTCGATAAACTTCACTGTGAGAACAGCGGCCCGTGGGGGCAGGCCTCGGCGCAGCTGGAGGCTTTTTCCCGCGCCAACGGCGAGCTGGTGCAAGCGACGCGCGAGAATATTTTTGCCCGCGGCCGCCAGCTGCAGCAGGCCATCGCCGAGCAGGGGCGATTTTTTGGCTGGCTGGCGCTATTGCTGTTTTTATTTAGTCTGACGCTGGTTTTCCTCTTTACCCGAATGATTATTGGCCCGGTGAAGAGGGTGGAATTTATGATCAACCGGCTGGGGGAAGGGCAAACTCTGGCGGTGGATACCCCGTTTAGCGGGCCGCGTGAAATTCAGTCTCTCGCCCAGCGTATTATCTGGTTGAACGAACGATTGGCCTGGCTCGAATCCCAGCGGCATGAATTTCTACGCCATATCTCCCATGAATTAAAGACGCCGCTGGCCAGTCTACGCGAGGGGGCGGAACTGCTGGCCGACGAGGTGGCGGGCCCGCTGAGCGCCGATCAGAAAGAGGTAGTGGCGATTCTCGACAGCAGCAGCCGTCACCTGCAGCAACTCATTGAACAACTACTGGATTACAATCGCCGGCTGGCGGACGGTCCTTCCCGTGCCGACAATATCGATCTGGCGGCAATGGTGGCGTCGGTTATTGCCGCCCACAGTCTGCCGGCACGCGCCAAGGGTATCAACAATCACGTAGCGCTTGAGGTGACGCAGTGTCACGCACAGCCGGAGCTATTAAGTCGGGTGTTGGATAATCTCTATTCCAATGCGGTGCACTACGGCCAGGAATCCGGTAACATCTGGATCCGAAGTCGCCTCAGCGGGCAGCATATCGTACTTGAGCTGGCCAATAGCGGAACGCCCATCGCCGAGGCGGATAGCCCGCTGATTTTCGAGCCGTTTTACCAAGGCAGCATTCAGCGTAAAGGAGCGGTAAAAGGCAGCGGATTGGGATTAAGCATCGCCCGGGATTGTATTCGCCGCATGTGTGGCGAACTCGATTTAGTACGGGTAGATTACGCCCCGGTCTGCTTTCGCATTACCCTCTCTCTAACCGGTGAGAATCGTTAATACATGACTGGAGCAGCACGTTCATCGCGGCAGACCCCGCGCTTTTTCTCGCCGCGTTCGCCGGCCGGCTTTCACCTGCGCGCCGCGCTAATGGCGGTGCTGGTGCCGTTACTGCTCTCGGCCTGCCAGCAGCACGGCGGCCGGCACCCGTTGCTCAGCGAGGTACCGGGGCCTCATACCCATTTGGCGCCGTCAACGCTTGCCAAAGTGTGCGATGACATCTGGCAGGATGATGATGGCATGGTGAATCAGCCTGATTATTGGTTGAGCCTCATGGAATGTGCTTCACGCATGACGCCGGCGCAGGCGCGTGCAGAAGCGTGGCGACACCAGGATGAAAGCTGGCAGGACAGTTTTCGCCAGAGTATTTTGCTGGACGCTGCAGGTATCGATGTCGCCGGGCGGCGTCAGGCTTATCATCGTCTCTTAGGCTATCGTGACGCTTTCCCGACCGGTATCTATCTGCTGTTTTCCCTTTGGCGCCAACAGCAGGCGCTGCGGCTGGTGTTGGCTGATGAGCGCAGCCGTAGCCAGCGTCAGCAGCAGGAAAGCGACAGGCAGATCCGCACGCTCACGGCGCGCGAACAACAACTCAGTCAGGCGCTGGCGACCACCACCCGCAAGCTGCAAAATCTTACCGACATTGAGCGACGTCTGTCCTCGCGCAAGTGGCAGAACGCGGAGGATGATGGCACGACGCCGCTTGACAGCGATAATAACAAACCGGCGGCGGGTAATCGGCAGACGCAGGGGAAGGAGGGCTCGCGTGCTGCTGACGGCGATGCGGCGGACGCGTCCCCCGCCCATGACCTTCCTCCCGTTGCAGCGCCCAAGGCGGGAGAAACGCGCCCATGACGACCCGCAGACATGCCCATCTCTTGCTGGTGGATGATGATACCAGCCTGTTGAAACTGCTTGGCATGCGGCTGACCAGTGAAGGGTTCACGGTGACCACTGCGGAAAACGGCCAGGAGGCGCTACGGCTGTTGCAACGCGGTAAAATTGACCTGGTCATCAGCGACTTGCGTATGGATGAGATGGGCGGTATCGCGCTGTTCAAGGCAATACAGCAGCAGCAGCCTGGTTTACCGGTGATCATTCTTACCGCCCATGGCTCGATACCGGACGCGGTGTCCGCCACCCAGGAGGGGGTGTTCAGCTTTCTGACCAAACCGGTGGATCGCGACGCGCTGTATCGCGCCATTGATGGGGCGCTAGCGTTGACCCGTCCCGCCGGCGACGAACGCTGGCGGGATGCCATCGTCACCCGTAGCCCGCTCATGCTGCGTTTGCTGGAGCAGGCGAAGATGGTGGCCCAATCGGATGTCAGTATCCTGATTAGCGGTCAGAGCGGCACCGGCAAAGAGATTCTGGCGAAAGCAATCCACGCCGCCAGCCCGTGCGCCCACGCCCCTTTCGTCGCGATCAATTGCGGCTCACTGCCGGAGCCGCTGCTGGAATCCGAGCTGTTCGGTCACGCCCGAGGGGCTTTCACCGGCGCGGTCAGCCAGCGTGAAGGGTTGTTTCAGACCGCCGATGGGGGCACGCTTTTTTTCGATGAGATAGGCGATATGCCGCTGTCGTTACAGGTTAAACTGCTACGGGTGTTGCAGGAGCACAAGGTGCGTCCGCTGGGCAGCGACCGCGATCGCGCTATTGATGTGCGTATTTTGTCTGCCACCCATCGGGATTTGCCCAAGGCGATGGCGGCGGGGGAATTTCGCGAGGATCTGTATTATCGGTTAAATGTCGTCAGCTTGAAACTGCCCGCCTTGCATGAGCGGGCGGAGGATATTCCCTTGCTGGCACAGCATTTACTGCGCCTGGCCGCGCAGCGCCATAAACCTTTTGTGCGCAGTTTTTCCGCGGATGCCATGAAAAGGCTGGTGGCCGCCGGTTGGCCCGGTAATGTACGCCAGCTGGTGAACGTGGTAGAACAGTGTGTCGCGTTGACGTCAACGCCGGTTATCAGCGATGCGCTGGTGGCGCAGGCTTTGGCGGACGGTACCACGGTGATGCCGACCTTCGCTGAGGCGCGTCATCAATTTGAGCTGCGCTATTTACGCAAGTTATTACAAATAACCCGCGGAAATGTGACGCAAGCCGCACGGATGGCTGGTCGCAACCGTACAGAATTTTATAAACTCTTGTCCCGCCATACGCTGGACCCGAATGAATTTAAACATTAATCGGCTCTTGTTTCCGACGATCGACGGTGGGCGCCGGTAATCTGCTAAGTAGGTGAAGTAATGAAAAAAATTGATGCCATTATTAAACCCTTCAAATTGGACGACGTGCGCGAAGCGCTGGCGGAAGTCGGTATTACCGGTATGACGGTAACCGAAGTTAAGGGCTTTGGCCGCCAAAAAGGGCACACAGAATTGTACCGCGGTGCGGAATATATGGTGGACTTTCTGCCCAAGGTGAAAATCGGACTGGTAGTGCCGGATGATATCGTCGACAGCTGCGTCGATACCATCATGCATACCGCGCAGACCGGCAAGATCGGCGACGGCAAGATTTTTGTCTTCGACGTCGCGCGCGTGGTGCGCATCCGCACCGGCGAGCAGGACGAAGAGGCCATTTGAGGCCGCAGCCTGATACTGGAAGCGAGCGCGGCGTAACGCCCGACTATTCACCTCCGGGTAAACGGCAGTTTCTGTGCGCGATACGGATTACGTCCTCGCGGGCGCGCCGCATGAAATTTTCCCTGGCGCGATGAAAATATTTCGTCATGCGGCGCAGAGCGTGACTACCGGCCTCATGCGGCGTTAGCAAGGGAATCGTTTGCGTAAAAAGCGGCGCTGGGCCCTATCGGAAGCCAGGCAAAAAAGATTACACTGACGGCCGGTCATTCCCCCTATTTTAATCGCCGTAGTCAGTTAGCTGAGAGTCAGGAGAAACAGATGTTAAAGCGTGATATGAACATTGCGGATTATGATGCCGAATTGTGGCAGGCAATGGAGCAGGAAGTGGTGCGCCAGGAAGAGCACATTGAACTGATTGCATCTGAAAACTACACCAGTCCGCGCGTTATGCAGGCGCAGGGCTCACAGCTGACCAATAAGTACGCTGAAGGCTACCCCGGCAAGCGCTACTACGGCGGATGCGAATATGTCGACGTGGTAGAGCAATTGGCCATCGATCGTGCCAAAGCCCTGTTCGGCGCCGATTATGCCAACGTGCAGCCTCACTCGGGGTCCCAGGCCAACTTCGCCGTTTATACCACGTTGCTGCAGCCGGGCGATACGGTGCTGGGTATGAACCTGGCGCACGGCGGCCATTTGACCCACGGCTCCCCGGTCAACTTCTCCGGCAATCTGTATAATATTGTACCTTATGGCATCGATGAGAGCGGTCATATCGATTATGATCAGCTGGCCGAGCTGGCGAAAACCCATCAGCCGAAAATGATCATCGGCGGCTTCTCCGCCTACTCCGGCGTGGTTGACTGGGCCAGAATGCGGCAGATCGCCGATAGCATCGGCGCATATTTGTTTGTGGATATGGCACACGTGGCGGGTCTTATTGCCGCCGGCGTGTATCCGAACCCGGTGCCCCACGCCCACGTCGTGACCACAACCACCCACAAAACGCTGGCCGGCCCGCGCGGTGGTTTGATCCTGGCCAACGGCGGTAGCGAAGAGCTGTATAAAAAGCTGAATTCTGCCGTATTTCCCGGCGCGCAGGGTGGCCCGTTGATGCATGTGATTGCCGCCAAGGCGGTTGCGCTGAAAGAGGCGATGGAGCCGGCGTTTAAAACCTACCAGCAGCAGGTGGCCAAAAACGCTAAAGCCATGGTAGAGGTTTTCTTGTCACGCGGTTTCAACGTTGTCTCCGGCGCTACCGATAATCACCTGTTCCTGCTGGATTTGGTGGATAAAAATCTGACCGGCAAAGAAGCGGATGCGGCCCTGGGCCGTGCCAATATCACCGTTAACAAAAACAGCGTGCCCAATGATCCGAAAAGCCCGTTCGTTACCTCCGGGGTGCGTATCGGCACGCCGGCGGTGACGCGTCGCGGTTTTACCGAGGCCGACGTGCGCGATTTGGCGGGTTGGATGTGTGACGTGTTGGAAAATATCCATGACGACGCCGTAATCGAGCGCACTAAAAATAAAGTGCTGGATATCTGCGCCCGCCATCCCGTTTACGCGTGATGATGAGGCGGGGCCCGCAGGGAACCTGCCGGCGCCGCCGCGACCACACGCCACCGGCCGGCCCCCTTTGCGGGGCCGGTTTTTTTTGCCCTGGCGGTAGCCGAATAATGCGTAGCCTTTGACGGCGGCTGGGATGTCTGATGCCAACCGGCGCGGTGCCGGGCCGACCGGGGGGCGGCCGAGTTCAGGATTCCAACAGATTGAGGATCCGCTGACGTTGCGCCTGCGGCAGCGGCATGCGCACCTGCAGCAGCGGTGGTGAATACAGGGGGAGCTGCATTTGAAAAGGGGTAATCACCAGCACGGTATTTTTGGGCGCGCCGCGGGCCTGAAATTCGCTCACCGACTGAAATTTGATATTCAGCGGCAACAGCGTCAGCTCCCGGATTTGCAGCTCCAGTTTGCGCTCCTGCTCCCCCTCCGATTGACTTAAAATCACCACCTGCTTTTCCTGCAAATCCGTCTCCTGCATAAGCCAGGCGCCGAAAATGACCGCAATCAGCCCCATCTCTTCCCGGCTGAAACGAATACGGTACTCCGCCTCCAGCGGTATTATCGCCGCGCGGGTGGCGCGCAGCAGGCTCGGATATTTCTCTTCTACCTCGCTTTGCAGGCTGCTGTTGATACCCATATGGAAATGGCAGCGTTCCAGCGCGGTGCTCAGATGGAAAAACAGCTGTTGCGCCAGGGCGTCCTCCTGGGAAAAGGTTCTGCCGGAAAGCTGGGCGAAACGTCGGATAAGCCGCTCGACCGCCTGACTCAGCCGCCTATCGTCGGCACAGTCCGGATCGGCAGAGTAGGGATGCCGCAGTAGACTAATAAGCAGCGTCAGTCCGAACAGTTCGCCGGCCGGCAGGGGCCAGTCGTGAAAGGCTTCCCGTACCGCCGGGTACGCCTGCTTCTGGATAAGCCATTGGCGCTGGTGCTGATTAAAGATCGGCAGTTGCTGCCGATGGCATTGCAGCTGCAGGTAACGCAGCCAGAGTGAGAGGAACTGGCGGTTGCTTTCGGCGCGCTTATCGGGCAGTAATGGCAAAAGGCGCTCCAAGGCCTCCGCCAATTGCGCCGGCGGGATTTGCAGCGCGGGTGGCAGGTCGCTCCACTGGTGCGTTAGCGCCGCGGTAAAATCGCGCTCGACGCGATCCGGGCAGAGGCGCAGCGCCCGACGCAGGCCATCGAACAGACACAACCGATGATTGAGAACGTTGCCCTCAATACGGTATGACCCCTCCCGGCAGAGTAGGGCAAGCCGGTATAGCGTGCCGATTTCGGCTTCAAGCTGCGTGAGATCGCTTTGAACGGTATCGGGATCGGTCCCGCACCGTCGTGCCAGCTGTGTCAGTGAGCAAGACTCCGTCGCCGAGTACAAAAGCAGCAACAGATGGTTACGCCGGCCGGAAGAGGACAGCGCGGGCGCCTGTGAAGTGGGCGGACTCATGGGTCATATACCCTTTTGGCTATCGTAACAGCCTTAATCATAGTCAACCGCTATCTCCCCACTGGCGGTGCGCAAAATTTGTTTCATAGCTTTTGGCCGCGTCACATTTTCCCGCCGCTGCCGGACAGACCGTTAATCCTGTCGCTAAGGGAAAAGGGGGGATGGATCGTCGCCTAAGTTATGTTATTTTATAACATTATCGAGCTACGGGCGTCTGGCGCCTGTCGGGAGACGTTGTGACAAAATTTAACGATGACGTCCTGATCGGGTTGCGGGCGTCTTGCGCCTGTCGGGAGACGCTGTGACCAAATTTAACGATAACGTCCTGTTCGGGTTGCGGGCATCTTGCGCCCGTCGGGGGACGCTGTGACAAAAATTAACGATAACGTCCTGCGGTCGGGGGATCACCGTCCCTCCCGCCTCTGGCTGAATTTGTGGCCGCTAGGGGCATTTTTAGCGGCGCTGGCGGCGGCGAGCCATTGGATCTGGCTGCTCTGGCCGCAAATCCTGTTGCAGATGGTCCACTGGCAAAAGCAGCTGCACCAGCACATGGTCGTGCTGTTGCAAGAGGTGCAGGCTAAGCCACAGCACTATGGCGCCACGCTGCTGCTGTTCAGCTTCGTGTATGGCATCCTGCACGCAGTCGGACCCGGCCACGGCAAAGTGGTCATAACCACCTATCTCGCCACCCACTGTTCACGACTGCGGCAGAGCTTGCTGATGACGCTGGCCGCGGCGCTGTTGCAGGGCACGGTGGCGATCATGCTGGTCACGCTGACGCTGAATCTGCTGCGTCTGTCTTCACGCACGCTGCACCTTGGCCAATTCTGGCTGGAAAAGGCCAGTTTTGTGCTGGTGGTGGGATTGGGCGTCTGGCTGTGCTGGCGTGCGCTCAGGCGCCTGTTACATCTCCTGCGCACGGCCGCGACGTTTGAGGGAAGGGCGCCGGTGTTCCGGGCGATATCGCCGGCGAGTCACCACCACCATGCAGACTGTGGCTGCGGTCACCGTCATTTGCCGCGGGATGAGGAGCTGCAGGCGGCAGACGGCTGGTACAATCGCGCCGCCGTGGTCGTCGCTATGGGCTTGCGCCCTTGCTCTGGCGCGGTCTTGGTGTTGCTGTTCGCCAAAGTGATCGGCATGTATGCCTGGGGCGTTTTGTCCGCGCTGATGATGGCCGTGGGCACGGCACTGACGCTTTTGACGCTGGCGCTGCTGGTGTTTTTTGGCCGGACCGTTGCTGAACGACTGATTAAGCCGCGCGCGCCGGCGCTCTGGCGCGATGTGGTATGGGCAACGCTGGCGCTCGCCGGCGGGGTAGTGCTGGTCGGCGCCGGCGCGCTGCTGTATTTCAGTGAAGTGCCGGAAATGGTAAGCGGCATCCGCCCGTTTGGCGTCTAATCACACCACCGCCGCCATGCCGCCATCGACAAACAGCAAATGGCCATTGACAAAATCCGCAGCGGGGGAGGCGAGGAACACCGCCGCGCCGATCAGTTCCTGGGGATCTCCCCAGCGCCCGGCGGGCGTGCGCTGATAAAGCCACCGGTTGAACGTTTCATCCTCCGATAGCGTGGTGGTCATTTCGGTTTTGAAATAACCTGGCGCGATACCGTTGACCTGGATATTGTAAGGCGCCAGTTCGGCGCACATCCCGCGGGTCAGCATTTTGACCGCCCCTTTAGCGGCGGCGTAAGGTGTGATGTTTGGCCGGGCCAGCTCGCTTTGCATTGAGCCGATATTAATGATTTTGCCCCGCCGGCGCGTCACCATCCGTTTTGCGACCTGTTGCGAAACCAGAAACACCGCCTTCTGATTCACATTGATAATCTCATCCCAGTTGGCTTCAGGAAACGTGAGCAGCGGATGTCGGCGCTGAATGCCCGCGTTATTGATCAGAATGTCGATCGGGCCCCGTTGCTGTTCCAATTGTTCGATCGCGCGGCTGACCTCGGCCCCATGGGTAATGTCAAAGCTCACGCCCTGCGCATCCAGGCCCTCGGCGCGCAGCTGTTCTGCCGCCCGCTCGGCATTCTCTGCGGTCGTCGCACTGACGATAACGCTTGCGCCATGACGGCCAAGGCCGCCGGCCAGCAGATAACCTATCCTCCGGGAGCCGCCGGTAATGAGCGCACGTTTCCCCGTTAAATCAAACAGATTTTTCATAATGTCCGCCTTGCTGTTGAGTCGGTTAGATGAGGGGAGGTTTGCCGCGGCTGTTTTCCCCATACTCCCTTCTCTACCACGAATTGTCCGGCATGGGAATGATTCTGCTGGCGCAGGAACGGCAGGAGTGGCGTTGGGAAACGTTTTTTCGGTGGTTCTGCAAGGGCCGGCTTGGTATTGGGAATGGGTTATGCAATGGTGCTGGAACGGCAGAGCCAATGTAAGGAGCAGTGGCGCCGGGGCGTGGCGTGACGACAAAAAAGCGGGTCGGAATGCGTCGGGAAAGCCCGCTACGTCAGGGCCGGCGGTGATGCCGGCCCTGATTAACGCTTAGCGCTTCAGCGCCTCGCTCAATTCGTCGCGCAGGGTCGACAGCATAGCTTTCACCACACGGGGATTACCGGCCACGATATTGCCGGAAAGCAGGTGATTATGGCCACCGGTGAAATCGGTGACCAGACCGCCCGCTTCACGCACCAGCAGTTCGCCGCCGGCGCAGTCCCAGGGCTTCAGACCGATCTCAAAAAATCCGTCCACGCGGCCGGCGGCCACATAAGCCAAATCCAGCGCGGCTGAGCCGGTACGGCGGAAATCCGCGCATTGAATGAACAGTTTACTTACCAGGGCGATATAGCTGTTGGCATGCTGTTTCTGTTTAAACGGAAAACCGGTAGCCAGAATAGTACCGTCCAGATCCCGTGCGGTGCCGCCGCGCAGACGATAGCCGTTCAACTGGGCGCCTTGACCGCGGGATGCAGTGAACAGCTCATTGCGCATAGGATCATAGACCACGGCAACTTCCGTGCGGCCTTTGATCCGTACGGCGATGGAAACGGCAAAATGAGGGAAACGCTTGATGAAATTGGTGGTGCCATCCAGTGGGTCGATAATCCATTGTACGTAGTTGTCTTCGCCGGCCAGCTCGCCGCTCTCTTCGCCGATAATGGCGTGCTGCGGGTAGGACTTGCGGATAACTTCAACAATCGAACGTTCCGCTTCGCGATCAACATTCGTGACAAAGTCGTTGGTGCCTTTCTGGCTGGCTTCGACGGCATCAGGGGTTTCATAATGTTTGGCAATTAAATTACCCGCCTTTCGCGCAGCGCGAATGGCGATGTTGAGCATCGGATGCATGGATATCGTCCACTAGAATGTTAAAGAACTAAAACGGCGCGGAGTATAGCAGAGCGTCAGCAAAAAACCTACGGCTATGCTACGATATTGCCCACATTTCCTCTGACTTGTAAGACTATGCTGCACAATATCCGCATCGTTCTGGTTGAAACGTCTCATACCGGCAATATCGGCTCCACCGCTCGCGCGATGAAAACCATGGGTTTAAGCAATCTGTATCTGGTCAATCCCCTGCACAAGCCCGATGCGCAGGCTATCGCCTTATCCGCTGGCGCCAGCGATATTATTGGCAATGCCTCCGTGGTTGATAATCTTGATCAGGCGCTGACCGGGTGTAGCCTGGTGGTGGGCACCAGCGCCCGCTCGCGGACGCTTCCCTGGCCGATGCTGGAGCCGCGGGAGTGCGGCGTGAAAAGCATCCAGGAGGCGGCGCAGGCCCCGGTGGCGCTTCTGTTCGGCCGGGAGCGCGTCGGCCTGACCAATGATGAATTGCAAAAGTGCCATTTCCACGTCCAGATCCCGGCCAATCCCGAGTACAGCTCGCTTAATTTGGCGATGGCGGTGCAAATTCTGGCCTATGAAGTCCGTGTCGCCTGGCTTGATAGTCAACGCCAGGGCGCGACGGTGCAAGAGGCTTCGGTCTATCCTCTGGCGGAAGATCTTGAGCGTTTTTATCAACATCTGGAGCAGGTGCTGAGCGGTACCGGTTTTATTCGCCGTGCCCATCCGGGACTGGTGATGAACAAGCTGCTCCGGTTGTTTAATCGTGCGCGGCCGGAAAGTCAGGAACTGAATATCCTGCGCGGCATGCTGACATCCATTGAGCATCCGCAAAAGCCTGAAACGCCAGCACCAGATACCGGCCACGGCCGCCCGCAGGCGTGATGCCGTTCTGCCGCCGGCAGCGCCCGCCCGCGGGCGGGTTGCGGGAATGACCTCTTCCGGGGCGGGCTCGCGCCGCCGGGCGCAAGAGTCCTTGCCGGCGGAAAGGGAATAAATACTTGAGCAAATTACTCGGTTAGATAGTTGACTATTTCAGTCAGGAATGGCAGACTTTTGCTACGTTATTTTCACCGGTATTCTGATCATGAGACTGACTTCCAAAGGCCGCTACGCGGTCACCGCAATGCTTGATGTCGCCCTCCACTCCGGTAAGGGGCCTGTGCCGCTCGCCGAAATTTCTGAGCGCCAGGGCATTTCCCTTTCCTATTTGGAACAGCTGTTCTCCCGCCTGCGCAAGCATGGGCTGGTGGCCAGCGTGCGGGGACCCGGCGGCGGCTATTTGCTGGGGCGTGACTCTGATCAGATTGCCGTCGGCGCGATTATCACTGCCGTGGATGAATCCGTAGACGCCACCCGCTGCCAGGGTAAAGAAGGCTGCCAAGGTGGCGACCGCTGCCTGACCCACACGCTCTGGCGCGATCTCAGCGTGCGCATCAGCGAGTTTCTCAACAACATTACCCTGGCAGAACTGGTCAGTAATGAAGAGATCCTCGACGTCGCCGATCGCCAGGACAACGATACCCGTCGTCCACTTGCCAACGGCCGGCCGCAGGAAACGATTAACGTCAACCTGCGCGCTTGAGTACAATAAGGGCATCCGCTGTTATTGATGCCTGGAGTTAATGCTTCATGAAATTACCGATTTATCTTGATTACTCTGCCACCACGCCGGTCGATCCGCGGGTGGCGGAGAAGATGATGCAGCATCTTACGCTGGACGGTATTTTCGGTAATCCGGTTTCCCGCTCCCACCGTTATGGCTGGCAGGCAGAGGAAGCCGTTGATATTGCCCGTAATCACATCGCCGCCCTGGTGGGCGCCGACCCCCGCGAAATCGTTTTCACTTCTGGCGCGACCGAGTCCGATAATCTGGCCCTCAAAGGGGCGGCTCACGCCAGCCGTGCCAAAGGCCGCCACATTATTACCGCCGTAACTGAGCATAAAGCGGTATTGGACACCTGCCTGCAATTGGAGCAGGAAGGTTTCACTGTCACCAGACTGGTGCCTGCGGCGAACGGCATCGTCACCCCGCAGCAATTGGGCGATGCGCTGCGTGATGATACGATTCTGGTGTCGTTAATGCATGTTAACAATGAAACCGGCGTGATTCAGGATATCGCGGCATTTGGCGATCTGTGTCGTGCCCGTGGGGTGCTTTTCCACGTGGACGCCACTCAAAGCGTGGGGAAATTGCCTATCGATCTGACCACGTTGCCGGTGGATCTGATGTCGTTCAGCGGCCATAAAGTGTATGGGCCGAAGGGTATCGGTGGCCTGTTCGTGCGCCGCACGCCGCGGGTGCGGATCGAAGCCCAAATCCACGGCGGCGGCCACGAGCGAGGTATGCGCTCCGGGACGCTGCCGGTACATCAAATTGTCGGTATGGGGGAGGCCTATCACCTCGCGGCGCAGAAGCTGGCGAGTGAAATGCCGTGCCTGCGGGCTCTGCGTGACCGATTGTGGCAGGGACTGCAACAGATCGGCGGGGGGG